>CAMKVN010002620.1:0-12929 GCA_946474995.1 Funneliformis geosporum
AATGGCAGAAGACTACACTTTCTAGATATGTACTTGATATGGTATAGCATTCGCGTAAGACTTATTCGCTTAATTTTAGCCAGCACTATTTCGTATTTTTTTACTAGAATTTTAGACGTAATAACTTAGCACCCAAGCTGGCATAAAACTGGCAAACTAATAGAACCTCTCTAGCTTCTGCCAGTTCTATGACAGTTCCATGACAGCTCTACAGTAGTTCCAGGACGCTATCACGATGCCATCACGACACCAAATTGGATCCTCAAATCACATGCCTAAAAGATCAGCCAAAATTATACCATAGAGCTGGCAAAAATTAATCGCAAATCTACTACGCCACCTGTCGCCTCTTTTTTTACACAATTTCAGTATTTTAAAAGGCAACCAAATAGGCGCGTAGGGTAAGCACTTCAATATGCAATCTAGCACTCAGTCAGGTGCAGAAGGCCAGTATCCTCAACATAGAACCAAGCATCCAAATAAGGATGGAAAGCCAATACCAACAATGTAGAATTTAACATGTAAACGAATCAGGAACAAGAAGAAAGCAGTAACCATTAGATCATGACATCACCATTAATTTAAAGCAAGACCATCCACCATTAGACTATGAAATCACCATCATATTATACAGGAAGTGATTAAAACAATGTAATAAACGCAAAGAAGCTACCCATAAGTAGATTATGAAGTCACTGTCAGATTACGAATAGTATGTTATGAAGTTACCACCAGATCATGAAATTAGATTATGAAATAACCATCACATTATGAAGTTACTAGCAGACTATGAAGTTACTATTATATTATGAAGATACCAGCAGATTATGAAGTTACCAATATGTTATGAAGTTTCTAGCAGATTATGAAGTTACCAGTGTGTTATGAAGTTACCAACAGACTATGAAGTTACCTTCATATTCTAACGCAAGTCACATATGACTTACATAATATAATTATATTATGTAAGTCACATGCGACTATATCTATTATTACACAAAAATCATTTGGATGATTTATATGATATAAATCATCAAATAAAGTTAATGTCATTTACATCATTTAGCTAGTTTAGAGAATAATACATATTATATTATTATAGGTTATTATAATACTCCTCCTTCTTATTCTTATGAAACTTATCATGTGATTATACAAATAACTAATCATTATCAAGAATTATCATATTATTAAAATATTATATTAAAAAAAAAATATTTGCATTATTAACATCTTTAATAATATTGTCTTTTAGTATCTTCTAGAATAATCTAATAAAAATATAGTGATATTCTATTAATCATATATATATAAAGAATATACTGATGTATAGATAAAAATTTGATATAAATCTTAAGAAGAAATTGAAAGTAAAATCAGAGAATACTTAAAAATTCCAATTCTAATGCAAGATTTTTTGCAAGTAAATTATACACAATCCAGTTTATCTTAAAGCTTAAAATCCATTCAAATTAAGCAAATTTCTTAAAGAATAATCAATAAAAATATTGTAGCTGATGCTGCTTTGCCTTCAAATACTATTACACAAAAAAAAGCTGCAGAATTTACCAATGTAACTAATATAAAGCTTGTTAAATTCTAACAAATTTATAACTCTATTACTGACTTGAAGATTTAGCTTAACATAATGAAACGTATAATAACTCTCAAGCAAGTTTTGCATGATGAGGATAACAAGATTAAGAAGTTAAAATATCATGCAGAATACCAATGAAAAAGAGAGCAAAAAAAGTAAAACTCTTACAAGAATACCAAGAAATAATAAAATATAATTCACCTAATCATTTACCTCTTTTTGTTTAATATCTCAATTTACATGAGTATATATATAAAAGTATTAAATTCAGAGCTACAAACAAAAAGAGAAGAAAAAAGTTTATTAAAATTAAAACTATTTGATATTTTCAGAAGGTTTTTAATTCAAATATAATAAGTATTACTTCAACATCACCCTTAATAATTATTTGTTATCATTTTGATCAAATACTATAGCAGCAAAGACTTATTACTATCCAGCTATTATTACAAATACATCTGTTTTCAAAATGAAAAAAATGATTATATTGATGAATATTATTATTTTACATCTGTAAAGAAAATGAAAAAAATGAGCATATTGATTAAAGATGAATAATATAATTAAAAAAATAGCATAATTGAATTCCATCTTGTAATGCAATTAAATTTTCTTATGGTGAAATTAAGTTGCAACTTAATTGAAATTTGAAAATAATTATAGGAATCATCTTTAATATTAATGAATATTATTGTCTTGTATTTGTAAAGAGAAGAAAATAATTTGCAGCCTTATTTTTAACCTATTTTTTTATCATTTTTTAAGATGATAAAATTCTTGCAATTAGAAGAACTTTTTAAACTATTCAAAGTTTCTAAGAGTTAATTACTCTATCTAATCATAATTTTCTAAATCAGTATATAGTAAAAACTTATTCTATCAGTTTACTTACTTATTAATCCAGGTAAGACAAATAATGCTTTTCATAATAGTCAACTTTTGATTTTTGTACTTCTATAATATCATGTTGGTACAAGTTCAACTACTTATATAAGTGATTTAAATTCACTAACTCAAAACAGTCATATTAAAAATTGATGATCAAACCTATTTGGATTTTTTTAGTCGATAGAGGTTTAGATAAAAACTCACATTACATGAAAAATATTCTTTAAAATTGTAGAATGTTTTGTGTCTTTAATCTTAATTATCTTTTTATTTAAATATACGCATCTGATCAGTTAGTATATAATTTCATAAATATAGTATAATAATGCTCTCTTAAAAATTAGCTAACATAATATTACTAATTGACAAATATAGTTTCTACCTCAATTTTCAAGGCTAAGTAATTGATTTAGAACTTACAATAAAATCTTTTATCATATTAAAAAAATCTTATATACTCTTTAGAAACATGATCTTATCTATAGAAGACTGATTACTACACAATATGTTGACTAAAAGAATCCTTCATTTGTTAATATTATATTTTTCAAATCTGAAAAAGAAACACTAATAAATCAGCAGTACCTTAAAAATAATTAGAAAGTCATACTAAAATGTATAAATACTTACTTAATATTAAGAAATACAAAGATTTCTTTTGTTATTCATTTAAACATTATGAAGAGATAGCTATTCTTCTTATAAAAAATGATGGATTTTTCCCACCTGTAATAAAAGGAAAAAGTAGACATTACATAAATCTGCTTCATATATTAGAATATTGTGATATGCTTAAAATACTTGGATATAATGTCTATTATTCTTCTATTAGTTCAGATACTTATAATTATTTTTATTATTCTGATTGTAATGCATATTTTTAGATATTTTCTCTCATTGCCCTATATAAAAAAACTAGCATTCAAGAAGATGAGAATGATCAGTCAAGCAAAAAAATCATTTACTAATTCTATTGATTGTATCTGTATAAAATGTATAATTTTAAAATTTAAATGACTAAAAAGCACATTTAAAAAATGAATAAGAAGGTAATTAATTATAAAGTAGTTTTACTTTTAAACTAATAGAAAATAAAAAGATTATTGTATAAAAAAATTAGGTAACAATAATAAATTTTTTTTTGAATTGATAAATTACAATAAGATTTAATTTTTTATTCTAATTAATTAGACATATGGAAACTTTATAGTAGAAAGGAAAAAACTCTAAAAAATTAAAATTTTACTTTCTAAACTAATTATGATTTTTTTTAATAAAATAAGTTCAGATTTAACATTAACTTAAAAAAATTTTTTTTAGAGTTTTCTCTTTTTTTACTGCAAAACTTCCATATAATTACGTGAAAAATAAGATATTTAATAATATCTTTTCTGATAATTACGTTATATTTGTCACTCTTCTTATTTAATTTATATTATTTCTTTATTTTATTTATTTTATTATATTTATTATATTTTTTTAGTTTAGTTATTTTACATTATTTATTTATTTTATTAAGTTAATTTATTTAATTTTATTAATAGATATATGTATTTTATTTTATATAAATATAACTAAAATCTTTAGTCTGAAAATTGTGTTAGTTTAGAATAATTATTGAATAATTTACAGTAGTTTGATTTATTAAAATATTTGTATAATATAGAATGTTAACATAAGATAATATTCATTTGTGATCCTATATCAAATAAATAATCAGTACATGCATTTTATTTAATCTCAACTATAAATTTAATTTTCTGCTTATTATCTATATTATCTGTTCATTTATAATAAATAAATAATCTTAAAATAAAAGAATTAACACTTAAATATCTTGTCTAATTGTAATGATCTACAGTATTAAATATATTAAAATTGTATATTAATATTAGATTTAGTGATTATACTATAATTTTACATAATTTTTTAAAATTAAATAATAAAATTTAGAAGAAAAAATATATATTCAATATTGATACTAATGATATAACTAATAATTTATATGAAAGTGATGTAGAATTAAAAAGAATTGATAAAATTAAAAAAAATTATATGATGAAATTAATCAATTTATAATTTCTTGATTTTTATATAGTATATGTAATAAAGTATTAATAAATATAATCAGTATAATTATTTATAAATTATTTTACATAAGCAGCAGGGAGGGCGGGCAGACTTCTGTGATTTTATCTCTGGAGCCTAAGAAAGATAGTTATTAAAATTCGTATTCCAGGCTCTCCTTGCTACTAAAATGAATACTTATTGATTTCACCATTCTAGAGCTCTTAAAATAAAGTTCTAGTATATCAATAAAATTTGTATTCTTAGAATGTGATCCAGTCTTTCTTACTTATTAAAATTACTAATTTGTTTTCTTGCCTTTATGCGCTTTCCTCATTATAATCCTGACATAATAAAAATGTATATCTAGTAAAAAGTGTGTGCAGACTAAGTTATTTTCGCCTAAGAACTTCAAGAATGATAGTTGACAAATATTGTACTCTAGCCTCCTCTTACTTATTAAAATCATAAATTTGTTTTC
This sequence comes from Funneliformis geosporum, assembly GCA_946474995.1. Classification (NCBI taxonomy): domain Eukaryota; kingdom Fungi; phylum Glomeromycota; class Glomeromycetes; order Glomerales; family Glomeraceae; genus Funneliformis; species Funneliformis geosporum. The sequence continues at coordinate 5,034 of CAMKVN010002620.1, forward strand.
TTGCTTTTGCATGTCTTCCCGATTATAATTCTGACATAATAAAAATTTACACTTAGAAGTGTACCCTTAGGTGTAAAAAAAATAGGGTATAAAAATTTCTCTCACAGCCTGTCAGCAAAATTTTTTCTTAGAGGAGGATGTAAAAAAAAGACAGCATATGCAGGATAATTATGTTAGGCTATCTCCTTTTTTTCTCACTATAGTTCAAAAAAAGATAACCTATCAGGTTAGACAAATAAGATAGACTATCTTCTGAAGGTCTTGACTGAAGGAAGGGGATGGTTTAAATTTTCCTAAGCAATCTGGTTTCTGAATTCTTGTATTATAGCCCTCATAGCCTTATCTCGAAGCCTATTAATATACTGGGTTATATAATAACCCTCCTTCAATCAAGACCTTCAGGAGAAAAATTGACTGATATATCCCAAAATCTATGATTGAGGAAGCTATAAATTCGAAAAAAAAGAAAACCTAATGGGATATGCTGTCAAGATAGGCTATCTCCCGCTAATTGATAGATCAAAAGAGGAATAATTAATTATTATTTGAACAAAAGTTTTTGTACTATTAATACAAACAACTGAATTGATTCACTTACTATCAAAAATAATACTCTAATGTTCTCAATATGGAAATAATGACTTTAAAAAGACGTGATTTAACAAATCATCTTAACAGAAAGTTTAAGTGCAAGCAAACCCAAATATCCAATCCAGTTCAGCCACCTAGCTCTAATGTATCTAGACCTCAATCACCAGTACCTAGCCCCTATCTCCTATAGTCCATATTCGTAAAAATTATCTATCTATAGAGGATTTGGTCAACTGGCTAGTGAATTCAAAGATAAAAACAACCCAAATATTCTTAATAAAAAGGTTTCAAAAACAAATGCATAATAATTTGATTTAATAGAAAAGTCGCCTAGTAAATCACAAAAGAAACCCAAGTTTTACAACTTGAAGAAGACTCTGAAGCTGGACCAGGTCTAGCAACCTAGGCATACAGAGAAAAACCCTAATTTCTAAACCCCCACCAATTATTATAAATGCAGGTCATGTTATTAGAATATTTTATGGCTATAAATTTATTAGTAATGAAGATGCCAAAAGGAGGGATCAGAAGCAACATAAACTCAAAGAAATAAGACTTCTAATATTAGCTGAGTTAGAGAATCAATTAGGAAAAAAGAAGAAAGCACACAAAGAAAAGTTAACATTCATCCCACAGGATGAAGTTCAAGAGGATGAGGATGATTCAAATGATCTAGATAAAAAAGTGCCTTGGCCGGTTCTATTTTCAGATAAAGAATGACATCAGGAAGTATGACAAAAGGGAATTCAGATAGCAAAAGACATGTTTAAAGTAGATGGTGCTGAATATACATTTTCGACTTAGTTTGCAGAATTTTCGGACGAAGAATTAACAAATATATTGTTATCAGCTAAAAGTGAAAAAGAAGTCACAGAGAAAGTAAAGAGGTATATTTACAAAGGGGACTGCGTGATGAAGAAAGATTTCAGAATATATAGGAGCATTAATACAGGAATACAAGGCAGAAGACAAAGGAAGTCTAGAATGGAAGGCATTTATAGAATTTAATTTTGAGAAAAAGGAAATGTATAAAGCTGGAATAACTAAAGAGCGTGGCAAGGGGATTTTAAATGCAATAGATGATAATAGGTTTCTTATAAGAGTAAAATTCGTTAGAGACAATTCTTCCTATAGTGAAAGACATAACTATGCATTTAAAATCATTGATAAATACCAGCCTATTCAAAAATCAAAGAGGGCTGGTAAGAAATTCGTTTCAGAAGGTCCAAATATTATCCTTATAAAGAAAACAAAGCCAGGCTTCTGGGTAGGAATTGACAAGAAATTTTTAGTTAGGATCATTCAAGGTGAAAAATTATCAGAATATATTGAACTTGATGCAATTACAGTTATATATGGGTTGTATTGGATCTGGGAGCCAGATAGTAAATGATTAATGCCAATGAAAGATAGTGTACTAAACTGTGTGATCCAATGAGTAATAGAGCATTTTAAAAAAGCAAAAAGAGGATATGGTTTGACTAGTATACGTAAGCAAAAAATTAGCATATGGGAAAAAAGAATGCGTCAATCTGGTACTAGAGTAGAAGATGTAGCAGAATTGGAAAAAAATACTTAAGAGGCCAATTAAATTGCTTGATATTACTCATGGGACTATTTTTAACAGTGAAAAATATCAAACAGGTAGGTTTGAAAAAATAGAGATGGTAATCCACAATGGCCATGCATTCCCTAGAAACCATCATTTTCTGAGAGATCGAATGGTAGAGTATTATAATGATAATGCATGGAAAGCTATTAATGAAGTTCTACAAGGTCTACAAGTAATATGGCTTATTGGACTTGGACTTGGAGAAGGTGAAACATTGGAAGAAATCCAATCAATATTTCAATTTGTTCTAGAAGATGGTTGTACATTTAGGACATGGATGAAGTATACAGATATTATAAAAGCATGTAAGGAATTATTTGAGGATATGATAGACTGGCAATTTCAGGAAGGAATAATTAATGAGAAAAGAAAGCAGAAATCCTTAGAATCGCTTAAAATAGTTGAGTTAGCAGAACAGGTATTTGGTGCTAATCATGTCAGAGGCAAACTTGCCAACGAGATCAATGATTGGCATCCTACTCCAGCTAGTATACATGAAAAAATAAAGCAATCTTATATCGAACATAGGTATGGAGGACGCTGGAATGCATCTAATTATTAAGTCAGAGATATTGTATGTATAGACATGAAGGAATGTTATCTGGCAAGTATGCGTGGTCAAGGAGAGTGTTCACCATAGTTTAAGCGGTTTAGGCATCTAACATACTATCTTGTATGAGTAGCAGTGAACAGAGAATTGCTATTTGATGATATTATAGGATTTGCACAGGTAAGATCTTTCAAATTTGTCTCTAATATTCATCTAGCAATTCCTGTTTAGTATAGAAAACATTTTGCCTGTCGAAGTGGAGAAGAATGTGGGAAGACAAAAGGATGAACACCTATTGTACTTCTACGATATCTTCTCGAAGTAGGTATCCTAGAAAGTATAACTATAGGAGAAGCTATTATTTCTCTTACCAAGTAAACGAAGGTATGGTTGCCTAAAAATTAGGATATAAGTTGCACAATCATAGGAAAGTTCACATAGGGAAATAAAGTTAAAGAAAAAAGCCTTATCCATCAGGTTGTAATAGACGAAGGTGAACTTGATTTCTTGATTCAGGATTGCATTAAAGAGGGAACATATGCAGGTAGTGATAAATATCCGCTTAGACATATACTCACATATTATAAAGATCACCAGCCCCAATATACACATTTACAGGCTTCAATGCTAGCATATGCCTATATAAATCTGCTTAAAATGCTCTGAAGATTTAGTTCTAATGAAGTGGTAAGAGTTGCTACTAATTCTATATATATACAAAAAGAGGCTTTATATAAGATCGAAAATATATCTGCCTTCTTTAAGCAGCTAAGCAAAAGACTAGCCATTAGGCGCTTGCAAGGACAGTCATTCCAAAAATTCGGCAAATATTAGTAAATTTATATGTTCACATGACTGGTATCCATGTGCAGTGTGTGAAAGCCCATCATTTATAAAAATGATTAAAGAAGTCTAAAAACTAAAATGCCTTTAGCGAAAGGAGAATATTTTTCATGTAGCAAATATAAACTATTTATTTGTTATAATTGCTTTTGGGATTGGTATGCTCGTAAAGGTTTTTGGAAAGTTATTCCTGATGAGAAGTCATCTTGTAATACTAGTATAGCCATTACTAAAGTATCTGAACCTTTAGAAGAAAGATTTGAGAAATTCAGCTTGGTTAATAGCATGATAAAGAAGAGAAAATTCATGGCCCAAACCCAAATGTTATATACTGGCCAAAAAATAGGCATTGTGAATCAATTAAAATATTACTGAAAGTATTGCTCCATCAATTCGTGATCCTATTACAAGATCCTGAGTTTCATATCTCAATGGAGGCGGTGATTCTGGGAAGACAACACGCACAATCTGAATTTTTAAGGATATAAACATGGTAGTCTTTACTCATATGAATGCACTAGCTAAAGACTTCCAAAATGACCATAAGGTAAAAGCCCAGACTTGGTATAGCTTCTTTAGGTGGAATGATGTAGGGGAGTAGACTCCTAAACATATAGGAGAAAAGAAATTTCCATGAGTAGTTATCTGGGATGAGGTATGCATAGTACCTAGGTATATTCTTGAAATATTTATTAACTATTTGTTAGAACAGAAATGCCAAGTAATTTGCTATGGAAACGATGCTCAGCCTTTACCATTCTTTGGAGAAATGCCCCATAACTGGTTAAAAGAGCAAGCTGATTACTATGAGAAAGTTTTGACTGACTATCAGGCCAAATGCCCTAGATTACAAGAGCTTAAGAAAAAAATGTGATGGCAAAATAATAGAGTGCAATCAGACCTATTCTGTGAAGCACTTCCGGTTACAGAAAAATGGGAATATCTTGAAGCTGAATGAAAGCCATCAGATTGTATCTTATCAGCACATCTACTTTCCCAAAGAATTGCTTCCCAAAGATGCTTAAAACTTCATTGAGAAAAATATTCCAATGTGCCGATCCCATTAATCTATAGGCCAAAAGATGGACACAAACAAATTGTCTTGTTCCGATCTTTGGCTCATCCAAAAAAAAGGAATTAGTGAAAAATGATATAATACACTTGCCCTTAAATACACTCCTTGACAAATTCTTAAAAGATATGTTAGCAGATAAAAAAGTCATAGATTGGGAACTTGGATATGCTATGACTATTTACACTAGTCAAGGAATGACCCTTAAAGCTTCACAGAGTGTTTGGGTCATCGATGAAAACCTAGTCTGGGATAACCTAATATATTTAGCAGTTAGTTATGTGGAATATTTAAGCTAACTCATTCGGGTTGAAGCGCCTCCATTATCTCCTGAATTGCCCAAGAGATTGAGGAGGCAAAAAAAAATAGACAGCTAGAGCATGAATTGAAACCATCTATTCAGGAAAAACTTATCAGATATATGGGTTAGGACAAGGAAAAAGGCCATGAATTTGATCTAACAGTCGATTATATCCTCATGTTAAAACATATTCATAAAGACAAATGTGCATTATGTCTTATTAAAATGAAATTCAAATAGGATTAGTCAGGAGATATATCCCAGTGGATAGTAGATCGAATCCACAATAGTTTGAGGCATATCAAAGAGAACGTGCATCTCACTTGTCTACTTTGTAACTGAAATCATCGAGTTTAAGTCACTGCTATGGCTAGACTAGTGATATGATGCATATATACAAATTAGAGAAGGCCAATCACAGTATTTACATAATTATTAGATTTTTTCTGGCATGATAAATATTCAGTTATAGAATAAATCACTAAAATGACAACTAGTATAGTGAGTTTAGAGGATATTATAGATGATATAAAAAAGGATATTAAAATGGTATTTCAAAATGGAGTTAGAGCTGAAGATCGGCAAGAGATTTATATAATTGGGCTTCAATTAATATTAGACAGATTAGCACGAGAGTTAGAATTTGCGTAAAATAATTATCAAGACATGTCTGTTAATCAGATTAATTGAATTGAATAGACCCTTCTGAAGGTGAACATAGTTCATATAAGGAATATGGCTAAAAAATCAAGAAATAATAGGCATAAAACTGCAGGTAAATTTACTACCAACCCTACGCAGTAATTGCTTCTATGCAATCCAGTCAAATATGAACACACATATAATAGGACAACCGGCTTTATCATTGTTATGAATAAAAGACAGGATAGGATTGTAGGCGTGTTTGATTATCCTGAGCTGAGTAAATATCTAGGAGTCTAATCCAACGGTCCCTTTAGGACTAGGTCCAGAAAAGTAATTTATTTTTTTCGCTGATTAAAGATAAGATATAAAACACAAATCTATTATGGAAATGGATAGCCTCCTTGAGGCAAAAGATACATTTGATTGGCTGGATCGAACAGCTCCTTCAACTTCACCAGCCTCAGAACCTGAAAAAGGTAAAGATAGTCTAGCACTAGTTCAAGATAACCAATTACTAAATGAATTTTTTGAGGCATATAAGAAATGTAAGACATATATTTCATTATCAGGTCTGGACTTACGTAAAGCAGAGATGAGAAAAGGTTTCTTCAAAAACCTCAATCAAGAGGCAAAGATCAAGTTTGCCTATGAGAAAACTTCAGATCCTTTCAAAAGGTTATGTGAAATTTTAGTTAAACTGGAGATTCCACTTTATCTGAAATTGCAGATAATGACTGGTAGGTTTTGCAAAGCTCAGATTGAATTCGAATCTGCCTGATGGGAAGACAATGCAGGTGTTTTCTTACCCATTCTCTTGGTTCAGATTATGAAAGATCGAATAAAATGTGGATCCCCACTGACTGGCTAATTTATTATTTTGATTTGGGTTCTCTAATAATAATTCTATTTCTGCTTTTCTTAATCTGAAATTAACAAGATCCTCTATGGCGGGTGGTGATACACTACCAATCTAGCTAGTCCAGAGCAGTGATCATCAGTTCAGAATATTTTTTTTGCTGAGTCACAGATTATGCGACAAAATAGGCTGATCACATAATAGGTCTGTATAACATTTTTGCATATTAATTTCGCATATATATTCACTAACCAATACCTCTATCTTTTTCCTCAAACAAATGTGAGAAAATGTGAAAGAAGGTTTACACGCAATATAAGACCTACTATATAAGTAAATAGTGACGACAAAACCATATGTTATGAAAGGCTGAGGGACTCACAATTTTGAGATCGCCAGGTGTAAAACTAACTATATCTTTCTGGTAAATCTACATGTGAAAAGATATGAGGATTCCGTTTACATGTGCTTTTATAAAACTCTTGGCATTATATGACAATGCTAATCACTATTTTTATTCCCTTATCTTTTTTCTAGCAAGATATAAAGCATGTAGCAATATATAGAAGTTCAATCAACTTTCTGCAAAAAAAACTTTTCCAGAGAAAATAACGCAAAATAAGGTATATACAGTATATGCCTTAAATTATGTATGGGAGCAAGTTTTTCTTACTATGGCTCTTGTATTTAGAAAAGCAAGATGTCTTTCACAATAACAAGCGAAGAAAGTGCTACTTTCTCTCCAGCTGACATTATAAAAGGATGGAAACGAATAGACTTATCAAATTTTTGCGAAATGATAAAAATTTTAAAGACTTAGGTCTTAATGATGGCTTTTTTACGAAGCTTGAGGATGAAAAAATCACTGGTCAATCATTCCTCATGCTAACTGGATAGAAATTTAAGGAATACAAAATGACATTAAGACAAGCGTTAGAACTTGAGGATTATATTAAGGATCTAGGTTAGTAATTATGATGTTGTTAATGGGCGAAGGTGATATTGTTCTTATCTTTTTATTTTGTAAAATACAGGGTTTCGAAAAATAAATTTAGGACCTTTATATATAAATGATGGGACGCGTTCAAAAGCGGGTCCACACCCTTATTAATTATATTTTTTATATATATATTCATATCATGTAATAGTGATCTATTCGCAATTTTTTATGTATTAGTTGCTCTGGCAATGCTTTTTTATTTCTTAAATAAAGCATATATATTATGTTCTTGTCATAAATCTTGAAAAATGTCACGTGTAATGATGTAATATAATCAGCTGACAATCCTGTACTTAGTGTTCCGCACGGATCGGATCGGATCGGATTTGGGCAAAATCCGATTTGATCCGAATCTGAAAAATCCGAATCCGATTCGATCCGAATCCGACAAATCCGAATCCGAATCCGAATCCGTATCCGTATCCG
>CAMKVN010002621.1:0-12917 GCA_946474995.1 Funneliformis geosporum
AAAAAGCTTTGTTTATCATTTACTCAAAATGGTAAATTAATCTCAGAAGGTCATTTTCCTAGCTCACACCCCATATGCTTATCTATATCATTTGTTAAAAGCAAATTTCACATCTTCACTCTTTTATGATTGTATACAAATGATATATGACTTGTGCTATCTGGATCTCTTTTAGTAATTGAATACAAACATAATGCTAATATAGCTGATTTTATTTGGTCTTTTTTATGAAATTCTGTTTGAAGAACTTCTTTTATTTTTGGTCTAATTAATCTCATAAGTTGGAATATATATAGAATTTCATTTATATAGTCTAAGATCAGCTATTTATTTGATAAAAGCATATATAGAATTATTTTCAGGAACTTTTCCTATACATTTGCTCATTAAAGATCGATTTTTGTGTGATCTTTCTAGATTCCTTCTAACTAAATATTCTTCAAAGTGAATATCCTCTTATGTGTCTTGTCGCTTAACTTCAATAGATTCTTTATCACCAATTAATTCCTTCATATATTTTTCATTAAAAATCTCAATATTAGATGATAATTTTTCTCTATGAGCTTGGGTATCTGCTTGAGATTTTTTTTTTCTTAGATCCTTTTTTTGGGTATGGATAGTCAAACAGAATTAGATATTGATGTTTGAATAGGCTTTGGTTTAATAATATAGAAGCTTTGCTATTAAAAATGGGTTCCAGGGGCCTTTCAACAAAAAATGAGATTTTTAATTTATATTATAGTATACTAAATGAACTTTATTTGGTTAAATTTTTAGAGTTTATTAGCTTATTAATAAAGCAAGCAATTAAGGTTGGCAAAAATGCTTAAAATTTTTGTAACATTATTCAAAAAATATAAAATTAGATTTTTATGTAAATTTTAGAAATGATCGACATATTTTGGAAAAATAATTATTATATAGTATCGCTTTATTAATTGATTTGCCCCAATATATCTATTTTTAATATTTTTAGTGCAATTTTTTATTGGACAAGTATGTTTATTGTAACGTAACTATTTTTTGATCATTTAACTCAAAATCAATTTATAGTCTCGAAACCCACTTTTAATAGCAAAGCTCCGATATGTTCAAATAAATTTTGATGACATTGATATTTTCTTTCTGGATGACATTTAAGTTTTCATGATTTGGGAAAGATTTTATTACATCTATCACAACTATAATTAACTATTATAGTATTATACTTGATATATAATACTTATAAAAAGTTTTTCTTTAAATATTATACTTTGTGAGGTTTTATGATATTCTGTTCAGAATTTGGTATCTATTACCATTTTTTTTGACTTATAATTTATGAGAAAGAAATGGTTTTAGAATTGATTTTATATATTGTAAAATTACTGGTATACGAGAATGTGATCTATAGTTTTTAAACTTTATTGTATACATACAGAATTTTGGTGCCTACCTTAAGGTGGATACTAAAATTATGATCTGGTTAGATGAATATGAATCTGCTTTAGAATTTATTCTAGAATATCATGAAAATATAATATGCATTTTAGACTTGTATGATCAGGCCTAATTCAAATCATATCACTTTGTTCTTTGATTTTTGATGGTTCCTTTAGAGGCAAGCAGAATAGTATAAAAGTTATTATTCATATTGGGTTTGCAATTTCAGATTCAGCTCTAATCACGTCACTTCATTCCTTAATTTTCATTAATTCTTCCAGATGCAAATAAAATAGTAAAATTTTTTTGATATACTAAAATTTGGCTAGAATAGCTATATTAAACAGTATAATACTTGATATTTAAAGGCTAATTCCTAGCCAAGTTCGATAACATCATCTAAATTTAAGTCAAATTATGCTAGATAATTGAATTTGATAATTGATTTTATATAGCTAAAATTAATTCGTAGGCAGTCAGGAATCTTTCTATAACTTTTGGATTTTTATCTCAGAACTCCCATTTTGGTCTATATGAACAGCCAAGATATAATGTGCATAGTACCTTGGATTTTCTAATGATACCTCTTTATTACCATAAAACCCTTTTAATCCTGATTCCCATAAACCACATACAGTTAACCCTTGATATAACGAATTTTATGTCCTGAACTTCAACTTCGCTATAGAGCTATAGTGAATTTTTTAAAGAATTTGATTGGCTAGTTCATTATAACAAGGGTAAATTTAATATAGTTGTCCAAAAAATTCGTTATATAAAATTCGCTATAGAGAGGTATGACTGTACTTGTAAAATTACCTTCATTTCTTTTGGTTTTTCACAGAGTTTTTTATCTGGATAATCAGCCGAAAATATCATACTTTGAACTTGTTCATTAAAAATAGTATCGCATATAATTGGTTGTTTATCATCAGGATTAAGGTTTATATTTGTTGCATTAAGTGATTCATTAGCTAATTTTGCATAACTGGAGAAATTATCAAATGCAAATACTGCAATCATTCCAGAATGTGTTTTTTAAAATATTGGAATTACTCAAATTTTAATCTATAGTTATAAGTAAAGATAAGTTTTAAACATTTATTTTGATTTAAATATTTTTAATATATATGCCTGATCAATTAATTGTTTAACATTCTACAATTCATCAAAATTTTTTTTCAGAATTAATCATAACACATATTTCAGATAGAATTTCGGCATCAACATTATCATCACTCAATTTTAATCTTTCAATAGTATCTGTTAAAAAATCACTAACATGAATAGATTGTTCTTATTCTTTTTTTACGTAATGGCAGCTCATTCTTGGATTTCCAACCAGATTTCAGTCTATCATTTGATTGAAAAGTCGTCTTATCATAAGTAACTAGAATATGTAAATGTTCATCTTTTAATTCAGAATTAACTTGAAATTCATATTCCTTACCAACAAATTTTGGCATTAATTTTTGGTATTGATAAATAAAATCATATTAATTAAATATATATATGTATATAAATTAATTTAACTTTTATTAATAAAAAAAATATATAAAATACCCTTCCATAACTTCAAGAAATTCTTTTCGATAAGTATCAATATCCTCTCTTTTATGTCTATCAACATATATACCTTTTGTGTATCAGCTAAATATAAATCCCATTTTTTTAACTATCGAGTTGCTGTTTTTTTACTGAAAAATATGATCAGGTATTTATCACGAAATTAACATATAATAAAAAAAATTAAAAACAGAATAAATAAATAAATTTATACCTGATTGTTGTTTTATTCAGAAGGCAAAATTTCTTCACTAATAAAATCACAAAAGCTATTAATAGTAACATCAAATTTGTGTTGTCACAAATATGAAGCTAATTTAATTTGAATATCCTCATCATTAAGAATGCTGTTTCTCTTACGATGTTGTTCACGATTATCTTTAGGAATATCACCATAATTTTTAAATGCTTTAGCTAGTGATACCTGCCTAAACTCTTTATTGAAAAATTGTAGTTTCGTCAAAAGTTTCATCTCTTTAATATTTTTATATGAATAAATATAAAATATTATATTTTTTAATGTATTTTAATTCAAGAAATTTAGATTAAGTTAAATATAATTTTGTCAATTAAGTAAAATAATTTCGTTATTAATAAAAACTAGTTTCGTTATTTCAGTTTCGTCAATTTCGTCATATTAAGAAAGGTAATTTCTCAGGTATCATTAGCTTTAGCCCAACTTCTAATATATCATGCAAATTATATTCCACAATTTAAATGTTCTGCAACAATTTGGCTTGCTTTTAATTTTGCATGTCCTTTTTTTAAGAAGTTGAAATTGATATTGAACTGCTTTAAGACGCATTTTATTTTCTGGGGTTAACTGTTACTCATTAATTTTAATTTATTTTCAATCTGATCAATAAAAGAGATATATTTCATAAAGTGATCATTATTTTTTTCATTAATTTCCTTTTCATCATGATTATTATCTTGCATTTATTATTTAAATTTTCCTGAACCTTTTTTTGGATAATAGTTGGAAAAGTGTTTGTTCATTTTTTTTTGATTTTCCAATGCTTTGATTTTTCGTTGATATTGAGTTGTGCGAGAATTTCCCAAATTTACTAATGGACGTTTAGACATTTTTAATGTTTCCATATTTTTCATTGAAACTGAAAAAATATGTTTTGCATCATCTTCAATTTTGTTATCAATCCATTCAATTTCATCCTTTGTGCTGTTATTATCATCTGAACTTGAATTATTAGTAATTTCCACAACTTTTTTTTTTTTTTAGCTAGTGTTGTGTTTGTCTTTTTATCCGTGCCATAGGAAAAAATTCTATGATCTGCATTTATCGCACAGCCACATTTTTATATGCCATAGATCTGGCCTAAATTATAAAAATTTAGCAAATTCTGGCCAGAATTATATGTTTCAAATTCTGATTCTTATTAATAAAATACCTAAAAATTTGCCAGGCTAATAACTTTTGATCTAGATAACTAATCAGAATAATCTTAACGTTATTTTATTGCTTAAGTTAATATTAATTAAACTATGTTGAAATATTTTAAATTTATGTATATAAAAATTTTTTTATTAAATTTTTAATTTGAACAATTTTATTTTATGAATTGTTATGTCCCAAACCGTACCTTAATTTTAATAGGATACCACCCATATATCAGTTTCAAACTTATCACCTGATTTGTGGTATGCAGATTTTATTTTGAGAAACGATTTCAGCACAATGCATTGCTTGGGGAGCTGCATATCAATATGATACCAATTTCTTTCCATATTTTGAAGACTGTAATATATCAGTTGGGAATAAAAAGAGAAAAAGCAAAGAAAAGAAATTTGTAAAATCAAGCAAATAGAGAAATGTTGAATGATAAAGAATACGATAAAATAAAGTTTTAATTTATAAATATTTGCGCCAATAAATTATACTTCGAAGCCATGTTGATAAAATTTCTACATATAAAAATTTTTTGATTGAAACCCAAAAAAATGACCGGCTGTGTAACGTGAACAGAAAATCCAAATTTGCGTTACCTTAGTAGAGGAGAATCAGAAAAATTCTCATTAAATAAAATGACTAATAAAATAAGTATAAGACAGTAATGTTCAAGTTTTTTTTAAACAAATGTGCTACGGAAGTAATTATTTATAATCAAAGAAGTTTTTAAATATCATTCTGCAATGCAATCTTAAACAAGTTACATTTAAATTATGTTTACTTATAGCATTGCATATTATTAAGAATTACGATGACAGAACTTAAATAAATAAATTTTTAAGAAATTCGTTCTATTTTTCACGGTCAATGTCAAAAAATTATAAATATTCGGTATCGTGGTGTGTTAAAATGTCTGCAGTTCAATAATTTTCAAAGATTCGTGTTCATGTTTTCAACGGGAAGAACTCTCACAACTCTCACAGATTATAATTGATGCAATCCGTTTCTGGCGCTCAAATTTGAAACTTGCACACTTTCTTGATTATTATCAACCAACACGAAATCGTTAAAATTATGTTCCATTTCATACTCTTCGAAAAGGTTACAAGCAGAAGAATCTTCAAGAGGAAGATATGTATTCGGCATGAAATTTGTATCCTCAATATCTTGGGTATAATTGACATGATTTGCAACTCGCGGTGTTCTAATATCCTCTTGATCGATAGGTACTTCATTCATTCTATACGTGTCTTCGAAAAAGTTGCCATTATTAAAACTGGATTGGGAGCTATTAATAGTATTGTTATCAAGGAAAGAATTATGAATGCTGGCAGAATAATCTCCAATCGGAAGATACCCACTTGTTGAATTTTGCGTATTAATTATATACTCATCAGGATCCTGGGTATAATTTACATAATCACAGTCAGATCTACTAATTTCACTTGTCACACGTGAAACCTGCCCGCTTTCTTCAACTTCATTCATACGTTTATCAAATATGATTTGAATCCCATTTTGCTTATGCAAAGATTTAGCATCCTCGGACAACTTTTTGTAAAATTTCTTTACGATTTCTGGTTCCTCATCCCAATAATATGATGCAATTTTAGAAAGCTTGCCCATTGGAGGTAATTTAATGTTTTTAATACGATTCTCTTTAATTAATGCTTTTTTATACGCGATGAAAGCATTTGGAAATGTTTTTGCTTTTTGATTATTGCTAGGTGCTTTAATAACACTTATAATTTCATTTATTGTTAAATTGGAAGGGAACGTCGGTTTGAGAACATAATTAAAGTTGTCGCCGCCAATATTCGTTTTTTTATTAAACTTGGAATCGATATTTGAATTAATAACACGATTGTTATTTTTTTGCTTAATGGATTTAGGCATTTTTTTTATGTTATAAATCGAGTTTTAAAAAAAATTAATTTTTAAGGAAAACACGAAAAAAAAAAATTCTTTTAAATAATAAACTTTTGATCGATCAATTTCTTTCAAAGATTATATACTTGAAGTGCTGTAGATAAATCTTTATACATAAGTATGGAGGAAAGAAAGTTACGAAAAATTTTTGAAATTTTTTTCGTTATTGGAAGAGACTATTTTATAAGAAATTTTTTTCGATTTTCGATTTTCTTGTTGCACAAAAAAAAAATTTAACATGATAAGGAAATGGATTTGGGACATGGTGTCATCATCATCAATTATTTTCATTGTGCTCAATAAAATCACTTCACTACGAACAATTTAATTTCCTAAAAAAGAAAAATTAGTTAAAAAAATTGGAAAAACCTTTACCGCTGTTGAATTTGATTACCTCGCAAATGGACCAAGACCGTTCAAGAGAAATTTGAACGAAAGTTATTAATGAGCAGAAACCAAAAAGGATTTTCACGTTCCTCATTAAATATCTTAAATCACTACAACCGTCCCTAAGTGTGGTGTCATAGGAAACATTAGCAGAAAATTTAACAACTTAACAGAAGGATTAGTGCACTTTATGTATGTGTTAATCATTGTTTATTATGAAAATTTTCAAAAAATTTAAGAACAGCTGCTTGAAGAAATTGAGTGAAAAAAAAAACATTATGTAAAAGATTAGAATTACAAATATAATTTGATAATATTTTAATTTGAGATAAATAGTGAAAGTAGAGCGTATAGGGTTTAAAGTTAGCTAAGCGAATGTTATTTTGCATGAAAATGCTTTATGGAGGAAATGGTTCAACGGTTAGTGTCGTAAGCTTGTATATCAAAAGACTTCAAGACAAGTCGAAAGAGAAAAAAACTATTTGGGTAGAAATTGTTTTTCAGGGTAGCAAGCTTGTCTTTTACCTAAATATACCTAGCTCTTATAGCTCTTTTAATTTTTTGTCAATGAGGATTATTATAAATTTTCAACTTTGATACATGTTTTTCACTTTTTTTTGCCCAGTGAATAAATATTAAAATCAAAGAATTTATATTAATAAAGTAATTGTCACGTAATGGCCAATTGGGATAATTTTATGCTCGTTTAGAGAAATAAATTAATCCGATCAAGATTTTTTGTTTTTCTTCATATCTTTTGTTTATTAATGATGATTACTTGCTCAGTCTCGTTGCATCACGCAGATTTCGGCCTGTGAATCGAGGATAGGTTTACATATTTATATCATCAATTTACAATAACAAATTTGATGTGATGTTAACAACTTTAAAGAAGTTTCGGACAATAATCTGAACTAAATTGAACTAAGTTGCTTGGATTTTAGGTCCGATTATGGGTAATTCCTCTTTGATTGTTATAGTGGTCCGTTTGTAAATTCTTATTTTTTTTTGACAAACTAATTCTTTTGACTGGATAGCGTCAAACAGAGACAAGAATCTGCCGAGATTTTTGCATGTGATGATATGTGCATGAAATTGCACGTCAAAACTGACTTAATATCAGATAAACTATATATGCCATTCGCTTCACTCCTCGTTATACGTTTTACAAAGATTTATTCTTAGCAGATTGGATACATCTTACTACATATAAGAGATTTAACCGATATTATGATCGATTGGTCGTACTTATAATATATCTCTGGATCATGGTTTTTGTTAATAATTACAGAACATAATTATCTACTTGCTATATTCTAAAATTTTTTTTTTTTTTAATAAAATGTTTTTAATACAATGTTTATTAAATACTGTTTAAAATATATTCTTTATACTTCTCGTCACAATAAAAATTTTTTAATAGAAAAAGACTTGTCAAATAGATAATACTTTTACAATAATTTTAATGATTTGAATTTATTTTAAATTTTTTCATCACGTTTTACATTTAGTTATTTTAAAATCTTAGAAAGATTATATATAAAACGAATAATGGCTTCGGTAAATTCTCAAAAGGAAGAACTTTGGGCGTTATTGTAGTAATTATCAACGATATGAACTTTACTTTGTTGATACAAAGATTTAAAATGACTTACGTACTGTCTTTTGATAATTTAATACTTTTATTACTATAATATGTTATATTAAAAACAAAGGATAGTAAAAACATGATAAAAAATTTTAGATTACAGAACATGATAAACAATTGTGTGAATGAATATTAAAAAGTCTATTATAAATGATAAGTTTCAATATTGTAAATACCTCGCAACTAGCAAACCCGAAAGTGAATATACCTAATTGACCCGACACATAAGAATTCGCTTAAAAAAACGAACGATTCAAAGATTTTATTGCTGATCGACGCCTCTATTAAGAAAAAATAAAAATATTAATCGATCTAACTAGATTTAGGTTAGGAAATAATTTTTTAAAAAAATACATTCATTCGTATGATATGCTATAAGAACGTTGGAAGTGTGAACCTCAATTTGTTGGGTAGTTCATCCAGCGCAAAAAAAGTTGAAAAAATAAATAAAATAAATAAACCTTCTACATATAAGGTGATATTAATTTATTGATTTATTCCAGTATACCTGGATCATAAAGATAAGGACTAACATCTATTAGAATCACGAGGTTCAAAACTCTGATATACTCGGAAAATATACACATTAGTATAATCCGAGTCTGCGTCACAATAGCATTTGTCGCGCGTGAAACATGTTCGCTTGATTATTTTCTTAAAAAACATGATTTGAATATTATTTTATTTCTTATTCATACCAATTTTTTATTTTTGCAATTTTAAATATTTACTTATGGAGATATATTTTTATTATGATCCTTTAATAAAATTTTTAATTTGATTGGCCAGAAATTTTTGTGCAATACAAAATTTTTCTGGTGAAACCAGAAAAAAAAACAACAAAGTAATATAATTAATATTTAAAAAGTTATTTTTTTTTTTTCGTGACAATTTCCTATCATAATTACTTAAATTTTTAAATTAATAATATTGGCTTAATTTGTGTGATACAACAAAAAGAGGACATGTATGTCTCATATTTAGAGGTTGGAACCGGTTAATTTGGTTAATTTTTAACCGGTTAATTAACCGGTTAAATTTAATTCAGGCCGGCACTATAAATTTGGGCAAAACTAGCGAAATTTTGTAATTGCAAAAAAATTTTAATTCTGCCCGAAAATTAAATTTCGGCCAGAGTTAACATTAGTTATTTTAACCGGTTAAAAAAAATCTTTAACCGGTTCCAAAAAAGTTAACGTATGTAAGCCAATATTTAGATTTGAGAATAATATAATACCTTAAGACGCAACAAATAATGTATCCCTAGCGTGAGAATAATTATATTTGTAACGCTATCTGATCATGTGTGTAATTTCTATCCACCTTAACAAAGATAAAAGAAACAATTAAAAGGGGAAAATTTGTTATGCCGAAGTTTCATCATACTTGTTACACACGAGTTTTGAAAATTATAGCCATTGCCTAACTCGGATTCATTGAATGTTGTATCTATTGCTAAGAACGATAAAAAGTAACAATTTGAAAATATTGCATTCAGATAATAATAGTGTACACAAGCACTAT
The DNA here is from genome assembly GCA_946474995.1 of Funneliformis geosporum. Taxonomy (NCBI): domain Eukaryota; kingdom Fungi; phylum Glomeromycota; class Glomeromycetes; order Glomerales; family Glomeraceae; genus Funneliformis; species Funneliformis geosporum. The sequence goes on from CAMKVN010002621.1 coordinate 9,885, forward strand.
TTTTATATAAGAATATTTTTTGGATGCTGAATTACTAATAGATGATACGGAATATGGTAATTTCTTTGTCTACAATTTTGCTTGTATGTGCTACTAAAACAAAATCATAAATTTAACAACAATTACTCATTCATTATAGTATAGATATGGAAATATCTATGGTGTTTTTTTTTTGGAATCTTAAAAGGCTTACCAGATTTGTATAGTAATATATTTATTGTACAATAATATAAAATCATGGAATCGATTACGTGATTTTGAGACTATAACAAATAACAAATATGGTAATCTCTATGACAAAATCAGTCTATAGGCATTGCTATATCTCATTTGCAATTTTGTCGATAATTTTTGTTTCATAGCACAAGCAAAAATGTTTATAAACACAATTGCATAGAGATTCCGCCCGCATCATTAGGTGCATCAAATTTTTTTTATCATTTTATCAATCATTTTGTATTTGTAAAAAAAAATTTATTTTTTGTACAATTTTGCATCACATTTAATTTGTATAAAGAATTGTTTTTAAAGAGACACAACACAGGTTATCAGAGATTAACCAAGTGACATAACATGTGGCATGATATTTCAATAGGGATACTTGTACGACGGCGAAATGATTAACATATTTGTTATAATAATATATCAAATTGGATTTCCGCATAATATTGTCTATTGTACTTTCTATATGTTTGTATTCCTGTATATATTAAAAAATTTCCAAGATTTCGAGAATTTGAAAATTTTCATTAGTGGAATTAATTTTTTGTTACAGTGAAAAGAAGATAAATAATCCTTATTAAAGTAAAGTAACAATAGGATGTTTGGATCAAAAAGAAAAAATTTAATCTCTGGGTCCGTTGCGTGAGCTCGCTTTTAACATGATTTAACCCTCACTTATGACGTAATTAATATTATTCATCGCAAAAAAAATGTTTATATTTTGGATTTTCTGGCCGTGATGCAAGCTTCGAGAATATTTTATACATGAACAAACTTATATTATCAGAAATACTCCAAAAATTATAAAAAACATTAAACGTATATATTGCATAAGTTGTTTGTGCATGACTGTTGAACGAACTACAGTATGTCTCGTAACTTGTTTTAATAGCACACGACGTAAATATATAATTCGCTAATTCAGTTTATTGAAAAAAAATGATTTATATTAATTAACATCTTATGGTAAATTTGCAGAATAAAATAAATTATTTAGAAGGAATAACCCACATGGAGCTGAATTTATAATATATATATAGAATTCTCGATTGGAAGATTACCATTTGCCGTTATGCCATATTGTGAAGCTGTTTTTAAAAATTGTTCATATAATTTATCCAACACTATTTTAATGGTAATTCATAGCTGACATTTATAAAACTATTTCCAAAAATTTTTGACTATCCTGGATAATGCTTATGGGAGGTAATTTAATGTTCTTATGTTCTTTATTCAATCTGGAATGGTTACTTTGATATTTATGTTAATTATCGAAGTAACGCGTGTTTTGTTTAAGCAACTCTAACGCTAACGTTTAATACGATAAATCTCGACGGATTTAACACGAAACATAAATAAAAATAATATCTGTTTAGTTTTATCTTAAACCGACTGTAATTTATCATTCAAAAAAATTCGGATCATCGAAAAATATACTCCAAGATAAAATCAATGCCTCATTGCTCGATAAAATCAAAACATTTGTATTTGTTTACCTTATTAAGGTTTTATAGTTTTACGTTTTATTTGCTTTACAATATTGTCTTAGTATTTTTTTAAGTAGAGTTTTTTAACTATATATGTATAATATTTATTAAAAAAAAAAAAATCATGTTTATTATTAATTAATTTAAAACAATAAGAATACCTATCTACTATGCCTATTGTTACGATATTAATTTAATTGTTTTCTTAAAGTGGTTAGCGATCTACACCAATTGATCTTAGATTTGCATGTCCTTTCCTTTCGAATATAAGGTATAAAGCGATGGATTGTTGACTGGGTTGAAGAGATATAGCATAATGGAATTTATTCATTATATTTGAAATCCCTTAGGATAGTTTTTTGATTAGCCAAAGTAATCTCGCAACGATCAATATTTAATAAAATTGTCTCCGGAAGTAAGAACTTGAATAATTGATTTTACTAAATAATCTCTTGCATCGTTTTTGCTTAATTAAAAACCTTCTGCTACTTTCTCCATTCGTTTATAAATATGAACTTTAAAGAACTGAGTGCAACACTATCAGATCTCATGGAATAACGTTCTCTGTAAAGCCTTATATTTGTCAAAACCTTATTCCTTAAATTGTCAAAATAATTAGATATAAAATTTTAAATTTTGAGTTTTTTTTTTTATATATAAAAGTCTATTAATAAAAGAATATAAATTTATTATCGCAATTATTTAAAAATTCATATTTAAGAAAAATTTCTTGCGAGATTTTTTTATATATTGCCAAATCCTTTGATTTACATTTCCTTTAAAACAGCCTAAAATAATAATTCCTTTGCCCTTCGCATGTTTAAATGTAGTTTCGTTGAATTTCGAGAGATTTGGTGAGGCATTATTAATTTAGTTATGATATGTTTTGTCTAGTTAAGTACGGTACGTTTTTTAATCAGTTACGTTCGTTATTTCAGGTATGATATCTATTGGATATATAAATGTACTTTACATATACATTTACAAATACGATACGATAATGTATATCCATATACATAAAAAGAACATGTCTATTCGAACTTAAATTAAAATTTAACTTAGCGTAATTTATCAAAAAAAAAAAATAATTTTTTAAATTAACGCTCCTACACAATATACAAAATTCTTAAACTGACATTTATCAAATTTATTAAATAATTACACGGCCTTATATTATTATTATACTTTGGAGTAATTTGTCATGGAGAGAGTTTATTTAAACTATGATCTTGAGATTACAATATACCGGGGAGGACAAAAGTATTGCACGGTTTTGATTTAGATATTTTAGTTAATTTATCATATGTAACTGGGCCATATTTTT
>CAMKVN010002622.1:0-12908 GCA_946474995.1 Funneliformis geosporum
TCTTGTTGAAAAAATATATAATTCTTATCCAAATTATATCGCGAAAGTGTTGTTAAAAAACCACCATCTAATATTTGCTAATAAAGATCAGCATTCATGATTCCTTCAATATTAACCAAATTACCAACTCCATTAGTTGTAAAGCAACTCCAGACCATTACTCCACCTCCACCAAATTTAACTGTTGGTATAACATGTTGGTCTTTTAAAAGTTCTGTTGGTTTTTTCCAACAATATTGCCGCCCATCAGAATTAAATATAAGAAATTTACTTTCATCTGACCAAATAACTTTTCGCCAATCTTCAACAGTCCAATTTTTATATTTTTTAGCCCATTCTAATCGTTTTTTTCTATGGGTTTTTTTAAATAAGGCTTTTTCTTTTTAGTTCTAGCAACTAATCCATTTTTTTTGAATATTTTACGTATAGTTTCAGCTGAAATAACAATTCCTTCATCAACTCTAAACTTGGATTGTACTTCAACGACTGTAAAACACTCTCCAGAACGAATGTAACGTAAGAGTTTTCGTTCATATCTTTCACTCAAGGATTTTGGGCGACCAGATTTAGTTCGATCATCAAAATTTCCTGTTTCATTAAATTTTTTACATATTCGTACAACCGATGATTGATTAACACCTACTTGAGCTGCAACCTCTCTAGTTGAAAATCCCATTTGATGAAGAGTATGGATACATGATCGTTTTTCTATTGATATTCGAGGCATTGAAGGTAAAAAAATATCAGTTTATGAATTCTTTCATTTTGTTAAAGCTTTTTATATATACTTTTATATAACAATTATCTTATATTTTAATGAATTTAATATTACGCGATCTTTTGTTAAAAATCAGTAAAAAGAAATGCATCACTTAAAATATAATTATATTCATTTATTACATTTACATAAATATGTTTTTTATTAATTGCATACAAAAAGCGAAGATCAATTAATTAACAATTAAAATGAATCAATTTTTATTGTCGTACAATAACTAAAAATAAAAGATATTTATAATTTAAATTTTTTTGCCGGGTGATGCTTTTTTTTTGTGAGCCACGGTATTATCTCCCGCAGATTATTTATTCATATGCATAACTATTCAAAAATGAAAATTCTGGACACTTTGCGCAGTAATGTGACGCATTATGAACATTTCGTATAAGATTACCAATGTTATTTATGATCAGTTGCAGAAACAAATTCTTAGGTATTTAATCAGATTGGCTTGATTTCGCTTATATAGTCATGTTTATTTCTGCATGTATATTTATTTCTGGAATTATTTCATTGTATTGATATTGATGTTACATATGATCGAAAATTTTCTTGGCATTTATTTTTGAGACGGAAATTTTATCACGTGGTTTTACTTTACTCACATGATAACATCATAGATTAATGATTTTTTATATAACGGAAAAATTATTCCTTTGCTTTTCTTGTACGAGTTGTGCGACCTTGTTCACAAATAGAATAGTCCATGACACGTAATGATGTTCGTCGGTTTCGATATAATCTTGACTTTTCGATAAATATTTCATAATGGGTTTTTCGAATACGATGTAAAGTTTCCTATCAAAAAAATAATCAAAGATTAACAAACCATATAGATATAATTAAAGTGAATGAGATATTCTACCTCCACACGTAGCAAAGATATTATAAACTTCTCTATAGCTGGCAAATAATCAAATGATGTTGGTAGTTTAACCTTTTGTAATAAACCTAAACGCCAAACACCTTTACACCAGTCCAGTCCATATATATTATAATTATAATCTAAATTGAATAGATCAGTCATATATCAAGAATGTAGCGGAAAAAACATTCAAAGTGATTGAACTTACTGTATGAGTGTACTCCAAGAACAAAAAGTTTTTGGAACCTGCTTGGTTCTACACCATTGTTTTCCATACCTTCATTGGCCAACACATCTCGCAATGAAACAGCTAAGTCAACCTTATCCATCCGTTTTTTCCCTTTTGTTGCTGTAGGAAGACCCCCAGATCTTAAACCAATTAACATCTCAAATTGGTCTTTACTAATCCTGAAATCAACTTTTTGACCGATTAAGCTTCTTTCTGCGGGCTTTGTTTTGAGGTTGGAAATTACGGACGAAGCAAGACTTTGAATCTCACCTCTGCATAATAAATTAATTCGAATTAGCAAATGTATAAACAACGAATATCCAATAAAAAACTTACTCTTCATAATGATAGGTTTGGCCAAAGGTCAATATCCCTTTTGTGACCATGTTCGTGAAATTGCTTCCAAATGCGACTTCAGACATTGGCAATCGTAATTGAAGATTGTATGCACTATTTAATTTTAAAATTGTTAAATATTATAACCATCAAAAAGCCATAATGGAATAGGCAAAAAAACTTACTAAGTCTGAATAAGTCGTCTAATGGCGTTTACTTTTATATTCTCCTATAAATGACAATCATTAGACCTGGCGCTTTCATAAGAAACCAATACAGTGATATACGTACTTCAATTACACAGCTTTCAATGCCGGTAATTAGGTCATGAGGATTCTTTGCCAATACCTAGAATAAGAACAGAGAATGAGTTGATATGCTAAATAAAAGATAATACTACAATTCACTAACCTCAATAATTTTGTCCATTAATTTATAAAACGGTTCATTTTGTTCAGGTTCCAAATCACTCAAATTTACATTACTTTTAAAATCTTTAATCATCTCATTCCATTCGTCATCTGTAAACAAATTTTTTACTTCGATATCCTCTCCAGAAAGATCTAATATTCCAAAATAAGCCGGACTATAAATAAAATATTAAAAGTTAAGAAGCAGGCACTGGAAAATATGTTTATGCTTATAAATCAAGTGTAACTTACTAGAGGTATGCCTTTGTGCGAGGAATTTTTTCACGGTATTTAGACAATATTACACTAACATCTCTCCCACTCGACAAAATCTAACTTTTAATGGGATCAGTCAAGGTCTAAATTAAGAGAAAGGATGAATATTAGGTAAACACAAAAAGAGATAATAACATGGATATTAATATACAAACCTTTTCTATTGAGATTTCTTCTTCGCAGTACTCGTCATAATCCCGGAATACCTTATGATCATCGGCATCACTATCGATGTTTGAATCCATACTGGATACTTTGTTGTAATCAAAATCCACCTCATCATTCGGACCTGTCTCTGATTTGTCACCAGTATCGTTATCAGCAATTCTCCTTTGTTTGGATTCATAGTAATGTGTATTTTCAGGCTGTTGCCGTTTTTTGCTATTTTCAGCATACGACTTTCAAAAAATTGGCAAGTAAAATAATAAGCATTCGGTAATCAGTTACAGTATGTGCACCGAAATAAACTTACGTTGGCTAAGTCTTGAGTATGAGCATCATTTAATACAGTTTTATCTTTGACGATATTTGTCATCGCCCGTGTTTCATACATTTTCTAATTTGTATGGCTATAAGTCAGACTATTAACCCAGAGCGACGAATGCTTTTAACTCTTACATTTGTATGAGAAAGATCCAATTTACTGAAATACTGTCGGACTTCGGAATTCGTCCAAATGGACTCAAATTTGGACTCGAGATGTTCTAGTTTACGTTTTACACTCGCTAATAATGAATTTGATATACGACGTGTTCCAATTATATCTTTTATAATGGTCGCGACTTCGTCCGCGCTGTCAGATGTGAACATAGGGTTCTGTATCGAATACAAGCAATCTAGGATACTCCATTCGGAGTATTTGACAGTGTCAAAGTAGTTGTTGATTTGTCGGTATAAATCCATTTGTTGATCTAGAAATAAGTAAATAACATTGAAGGATAATCAGCTTAATAACCAGCCTGCGTTTAACGTGTCCAATAATATATAACTAGGAACTTTGTTTTAATAGCAACTGGTCAGCAAACGCCATGGAGTAGGTGACAATGTAGACACAAGAACAAAATACGTGTCATCAAGGCAGGTATCCTGACTATTGCTGCCAAACATCGGCCGAAAGGGGTCGCGAGAATAACGAACTCACGGTGGTGCACAATCGGTGCGTAGGTGCTAAATCGCAATATCTGGTCAACAATCGCCATGGAGTAGGTGACAATGTAGACACAGGAAAAATATGTGTCATCAAGGCAGGTATCCTGACTATTGCTGCCAAACATCGACCGAAAGGGGTCGCGAGCATAACGAACTCACGGTGGTGCACAATCGTGCGTAGGATATTGCTGGAAGTTCATAATATCACAATATACATTTAATAAATATTCACTTTCCTGAACCGGCGACGCGACACGAAGCGAGAAAAAAAAAAAAAATGAGAATCACTTGTTAGAAAGAAAAAAAATGAATATATTACGCGATTCGCACGTCGCACAGTCCCTATTCCTTCGGCAAGAAATTTTACCGAATATCTTCTGCGCATTGATCTCACATGACCGGTCTAAGCCACAATCGTGAACTTGAGTTTATTGCTTGAACTGTTGCAGGTAAGACAGTATTCTGTTCCATTTCTATACCATTCGCCGTGTAATCCATAATTCCCATGCATCACAAATAGGGCATGATGAGTTCCATGGCTGAGCTAATGTAAAATTATAATTATCAATCCCCTAAAACTATTTCTGAATTTCAAGTATGTGAAATGCTCTAAGACGGATTCAATAATTAATTCTGGGCTTCGTAAGTGATAGGCTTGAAATCAGAGGCTTATATCTTTTGTATAATTTGGTACGAATCTTATCTGTCAAAACGCTTGGTAACCCACTTAATTTGGCATGCCAGCCCAGATATTTGGGAGTTAATTTTTATTGGACTTGGTCATGTTGCTTTTTATATGAATCAATTTAAATTTAATTAGGTAGTAGTTGACCTGTAAAAAAAATATCACATAATGAAGTGTGAGCAAATGTAGTATTATAAAATAATGAGACTATGCAGTTATCTCAATTTCACGCTATTCACATTTAATAAAATAGGATCCAGTTTTATATCTACCTTCTATGCTTTCTTTATCGCCATGGTCTAACTTGCACAATGGGCATAATGTCTTGTCAGTAATTCCATAATAATTGAAATTTTTGCTACTAAATTCTCTATATAAAATAGGATATTGATCCAATGTTTTGTTGCAAAATAGGCTCAGTCATAAGTTGAATTAGATTGGGATGCAAATAATCATTTGCCGATGTACTTACTCCTAAGAAATTCGCTTATATCTCAGTCTTATTGGTTTTCGAAGTCACGTGTCTGTTCCAATTTGGAATGGAGTCTTCATAACTTACATCATCTGTATTAGTAGCTTTTTTGAGAAAATCATTTATAATGTCCTGGATCTGATTATCATATAAATTCGAGATAACACTTGCATTACAACTAATTATTTGGATTCTATTTATTCCTATCCTATCAAACAATATATAGATTTTTCTAGCTCTGAAAGTTATTTTACGTAAGTTTATATCAGTAATATCAAGAAGAAGGGGTTTGATTTCGCTGTACATCAATGTTCTTGCTGATTTGTTATCAACACCATTCTTAGACTTAACATCTCTGACTCGATCCTCATATGCTTTATAGTAACAATACTAACATAAAATCTCCTTACGTCTAAGCTTCATTATTACTCTAAATAGATTAACTATATTCTGTAGGCCCAAATCCAGACTGATCCTATATTTCAACTAAAATATGAACAGATTTTTTTATTTACAAGCCGTTATTAATTTTTGTATAGGTGTTCGTACAAATAGACTTTATTAAAAGCTACTGCTAAATGAATGTTTATATCCGTTTGTTCTACCAGGTAATATCAAATTTACCAATTGATTAAGGCTATTGATAAAAAAACAGATGTTACAATTGAAACCTGAAATTCATGATTTAATCTAAGAAAAGATATTAATTTCACGATCTGAACTTTGGAATTAACATCAAGATCTTGATGCAATACTCAAAGAAGTTAATAGAGTACTTAAATCATTAGTTCCTCCTGTACCTTCACAACTACATTAGGAAATTGCAGCATGCAACTGTACTAAGTTTATAAAATTGCATACTAATCTATTTAGTATAATGGAATATTCTGAAAGTAAGACTCATAGACCTCGTACGCATTTCAATTTTGTAACTGAATTATGCTGATTTTGAGTTCAAATACAAAAATCCCAATTTGTAAATCCGAATGATGTTGATCAATGAAATTTCCAAAATATTAGTGGATAAATGCTAAGTGAAGAACTAGGAAAATTTAGTAAAATTGTACAAATGAAAAAAATCAAATTTATTAAAGTAAAATTAATTAATAAAAGTTCGTTAGAAATTTGGCATCCAATTCCCATAACATGTGAAGAAGCAGATCTTTAAAAATCTGAAACAACTTTAACAAAAACTCAAAATTTACTAATTATCAATTCTTTAATTCCAACTTTAGATGATTTAAGTCAATCACATTTTTGAGGTTTATCAAGTAAATCTCGCGAAATTTATTAAATACACTTTAATATTATAGCTAAAAATACAAATCATTAAAATTTACTTTTATTTTTATGTTATCAATACATACAATAAAGAAAAAATTATTAAATCTAGAAATATCTAGAACATTCTTAATTGACAATTCTTTACTATAAAAGGTAATGATCATCATATCACATTTAGTAAAATCTCTGACTGTAATATGGATATCTACTTTTTGCTAAAATTATATCAATCTTTAAGATGCTGATGATTCTTATCTCTTTTCGTTCCATCCATTAAGAGCTTGAGTAATTCTGGTACATACTGACTAAGCTCTCCATTACTCATCTTTGGGTTAAGTTTGTGATCTGTAACATATTTTGTTATAATTGTAGACATGATAATGTAAATAGAGATTATAAATCAAATCAACTATTAGATTGTGATAAACTATTAGATTATATTACACATAAAAAAGTTCAATTCAAAAAAATATTCTGTTATTTCACTATCTCATAGTTGGTGAAAGCTATTGAAGGGTTAGAAAAATGAAAAAAATATATAACTTATGCAGAGGTCTCATTGAAGTTACCTGCTTGGCTGAGCAGGAATAGGTTTACTTTGATTTGAAAATTACAGGTTAATTGGATAAGCGAAAAATAATAATAATTCAGAATTTTATATTATCTATTTATAAAGAACAAAAAGATCCTCTTATCAAAATATCTTACTTATAAACTGGCTTCTTATTTATTTTTTACCAAAGCATACCATTCTTCTAGACTATGCTTATCATATTTTCCATTTCTCATCAGTATCAAGCCAGGAGGTTGTGCCTTCTCATCCTTAAGACCACGATAGATTATTTCTTCTCCTATTAATCTTTCCCATATTATCATATCCATATGTTCTTTGGGATCTACTTCTAACTCTTCTGCATATCTACACATCCCAGAGTCAGTTTCTATTCTATCCTAAAATACAATGGAATCGAGCCTGTCTTTTTCGGTGATGATTATGAAGACATCTGAATCCTTATCAAATTTGACTGCCCTTTTTGAAATGCTCTTCTTGCTGGACTCTAGATAGAAATATAGCAGATGATACTTCATTAGGCTTGCACTAGTCAAAATAATTTCATTTAACACTAATATCATTCAGTTAACATTCAGCTGATTCAGTCATATGATTTGGCAAAATTCAGCTTAAGTTACAAAAATCAATAGTCATTTGTTACAACACAACTAATTTAGCATTATTCCAGCATAAATCTTTCATCAAATATTCAGCCGATTCGGTCATGAGATTCAGAAAAAATTTGGCTTAAATTACAAAAATCGATAGTAATTTGTTATATCACACATAATTTAGCATTATTTTAGCATTAAGATCTTTCGGTTATAATATTCAGTAAAATTTCAGTTAGACTTAAGATTTGGCAACAAATCGACTATATCTTACTGATTGAATCTGTTGAGCCAATTTTTGCGAAAATTATAAAAACATTTTGAGAGTAATCATCTCAAAGTGATGATACAATTGTCCTAAAGGAAAGATACATTCATCCTCAAAAGAGACGATAGAAATCATCTCAAAAGTAATAAATATTCGTTCCTAAAGAGACAATAGAAATCATCTCAAAAGGAATAAATATTCATTCACAAAAGAACAATAGAATTCGTACGATAAAAATCATTTCTAAAAGAATGAAATATCATTCTCAAAAAGACGATAAAAATTGTTTCAAAAGGAATGAACATTCATTTCCAAAGAAACAATAGAAATCATTCCTAAAGGAACAAATATTCATTTCCAAAAAAAAGATAGAAATCATCCTAAAAGGAAAATAGAATTGTCTCCAAAGGAACGATTTAATTATTATTCTAAAAGAATAATAATTTTTTTATCGTTCTTTCAGAATGATTTTTGATATTGTTCTTTTAGAATGATTCATTATTGTTCCTTTAGAATAATTTTTTTTTATCATTTTTTGAAATGATACATCATCATTCCTTTAGAACAATTTTTGTTATTATTCTATTGGAATGAAATATTATCATTCCTTTAGAATGATGATTTTTTATCATTCTTCTAGAACGATTCATCATTGTTCCTTTAGAATGATATTTTTTATCATTCTAAATAACATTTTTTTCATCATTTTTAAGGAACAATTGATTTATTATCGTTCCTTTAGAACAATATTTTTTATCATTCTTTTGGAACGATTGATTCATCATCGATCCTTTAGAACAATTTTTTTCATCTTTCTTTCAGAACGATGATTTTTTATCGCTCTTTCAGAATGAATTTTTCATCATTTTTAAGGAATAATGTATTATCAATCTGAAAGAATGATGAATTTTTTTATTATTCTTTTAGAACGATTTTTGTTATCGTTCTATTGGAACAATACATTATTATTCCTTTAAAATAATTTTTTTTATCGTTCTTTCAGAATGATACATCATCATTCCTTTAGAATAATTTTCTATATCATTTTTAAAGAACAATACATAGTCGTTTCTTTAGAATAATTTTCTATATTATTCTTAAAGAACGATCAAAATATCATTGATTTTACAATCGGATGATGCAAAATCATCCATTTGTAGCATCTATGATAAATAGTATAAATAATATCTAAATTTCGGATTAATTGAAATTTTAGTTTAATTTACAATATAAAATTAATAAACTTTCAGAATATTCTGAAAAAATTTATTTCTTCCTTTTTTTTTCTAGTGAGGCGATTTTTGGACGAAAGTTTAACCTTTTCCTTTCTTTTTCTTGTTTTTTAGAAAATTCTTATTTTAGAATTAAGGTAAGCAAATTGGAAGTGACTTTTATGGCATTTTCCTTTCTTTTTTCTTGTTTTTTTAGGAAATTCTTATTTTGGAAATTAAGTTAAGCAAATCGAAAGTGATTTTTAAATGGTTTTTAACTTTTTTTCTTGTTTTTTTTAGGAAATTTCTCTTTTAGAAAATAAGGTAAGTTTTTTGGAGATGGTATTTTGGTGGGATTTTTACTGTTTTTTTATTTTTTCTTTACTTTCTTTAGGAATATATTAAGATAAGCCTTTTAGAGATGGTTTTTGGTGGATTTTTTAACTGTTTTCTTTATTTTTTCTTTACTTTTTTTAGGAATACATTAAAGTTAGCCTTTTAGAGATGGTTTTTAGTGGGTTTTCTAACCATTTTCTTTATTTTTTTCTTTATTCTTTTTAGGAATATATTAAGATAATCCTTTTTGGGTGATTTTTTGGTGATTTTTTACTGTTTTTTTTATTTTTTCTTTATTTTTTTTTTAAAAATACATTAAGGTAAGCCTTTCAAAGGTAGTTTTTAATGGGTTTTCTAACTGTTTTCTTTATTTTTTCTTTATTCTTTTTAGGAATACATTAAGGTAATAAATTAAAGGTAGCTTTTAGTACTGTTTTCTTGATTTTTTCTTTACTTTTTTTAGAAATACATTAAGGTAAGCCTTTCAAATGTGATTTTTAGTAGGTTTTCTAACTGTTTTCTTTATTTTTCTTTACTTTTTTTTTTTTAGAAATACATTAAGGTAAGCCTTTTGCAAATGGTTTTTAGTAGGTTTTCTAACTGTTTTCCTTTACTTTTTTTAGGAATACATTAAGGTAATAAATTAGAGATGATTTTTAGTGAGTTTTTTTTAACAGTTTTCTTTATTTTTTCTTTATTTTTTTTAGGAATACATTAAGGTTAGCCTTTTAGAAGTGATTTTTAGTGGGTTTTCTAACTGTTTTCTTTATTTTTTCTTATATTTAAAAAATTAAATGGATTTTTTTGATTGATTTTTGCTAATTATTAATCGATTTTAAGCTAATTTATGCTGAATTTTGACCAATTTTTAACATAAATACTGATGGATAGCCAATTTTCTATTCATTCAAAGTGCTGATTTTTTGGTAATGATTGGTAGAATTAGACTATATTTTGGCCAACTTTCAGCACTTTAAATGTGATTAATTGTATTATTTTGTCTAGTGATATATATATCAAACAACTACAAATCGTTAATGTCAAATGTTTATTTGTGTAGTACCTGAATTGAACAATATCAGCAACTAAAAATGCTGATTGTTTTGGCAATGATCAGCAGAAATTAGATTATATTTTGGCTAACATTCGGCACTTTAAAAAAGTAACGAAATGGATTATTTTGACTAGTGATTCTAATAGAATGATAAATAAATATTATTCTTTTAAAATTATAATGTATCGTTCTGAAAAAATGATAAGAAAATATCATTCTTTCAGAATGATAAAAAAATAAAATTGTTCTTTCAGAATGATGATATATCATTCTAAAGAATAATAAAAAAAATAATTATTCTTTCAAAATAATAATATATTATTCTAAAAGAATGATAATGTTATTATTCCAAAAAAAAATTTTTTTAAAAATAATAATAATATTATTTCAAAAGAATAATAAAAAATACTATTTTATTATAATATTATTTCTTAAAATAGATAAAATAATTGTTCTTTCAGAATGATAATTAAATTATTCTAAAAGAATTATGTCAAAAATCATTCTTTAAAATGATAATGCATTATTCCTTTAAGGAAGATTATATTATCTTTTATAGGATAATTTTTATTATCTCTTTAGAAATGATTGTTTATTTCTCTAACTTAAACAATTTTTTTAAAAAAAAATTGATTAATAATCTAGTTTTCGAAATAATAGCATAAAAACTTTAATTTACTAATTAAATTAGAAAAGATTTATTATACAGAGTGTGATCTTGGTTATCTGAACGCCTTATTTGACATCATATTTCTCAAATCTCACCAATTAGAATCTGTCCAAATTTTGATATATCTTAGATACAATTGCAAACTATATCATATTAAAATTGCAGATAATTGAATCACTAGATATTGAGATACTGATGTAAATGTTAAATTAAAAATTATTTTAAATATCTAAAGTTTTTAAATAATGTTAAATTGATTATAATAATATCTAATGATTCAAATCAAATAAAATTTTACTATATCATAAATAAATAATATATTTATAATGTATCAAAATTTGAGCTAATTTGAATTACTAATTATCAAGATAATTAATATAAAATAAATATTCTAAAACTTTAATATTTTTTGATTTTTTAATAAATGTTTATATTAAATATATATCAAAAATATCAACAACTAGTAATTTAAATTAGCTCAAATTTTGATGCATTATAAATATATTATTCATTTATTATATTGTAAAATATTTGATTTGAATCATTAGATATTATTATAATCAATTTAACATTATTTAAAAACTTTAACTATTTAAGATAATTTTAATTTAACGTTCATATTAATATCTCAATATCTAGTAATTCAAATTATCTGTAATTTTAATATGATATAGATTGTGATTATATCTAAGATGCATCAAAATTTAGCTAGATTCTAATTGTTATATTTTGAGATATAAGATATCAAAAATGGCGTTCAGATAATCATAATCACTCTCTGAATTTAAAATAATTTATATTTTAACATTTACATCAATATCTCAATATTCAGTAATTCAAATTCTCTAATATTTTGATATAATAAAGATTGTGATTATATCAAAGAAATACCAAATTTTGGTTAGATTCTAATCGGTGAGTTTTAAGAGATATGATATCAAAAATGATGTACAGATAACCAAGATTATCCTTAAGGTTGCTTGTCTAAACTCATTTTGGATTTAGCAAAACGGTAAAATCTTTAGTTTTGCTAAATTTTTACTAAGTGTTTGATATAGTTTCACCATTTTTATAAGCTTTGATATAGTTTTACCTTTTTCCAAATTTCGCAAATTTTTTAATAAGGTTTTAATATAATTTAACCAAGTTTTACTTTTACCATTTAGACGTCTGTCTAAACTCTTGATTTCGTTCAGCAACCTTAAATTACCCTCTGTAGTACAATTATGTAGATTATTACTAAAAGCATTTGCTTATCAGATTATGTGACATATTCAGTAATGGCTAAGGTAAGTCTACAAATCAGGATGATAGTTTTGGAATTTTTACTAATTTTTTCTTTTTTTTAATAGTAATAGACTTTTCTTGCTTATTAGCTAAGATATGTTACAAATTAGAATTCTTTTGATTATGGTTTTTTGAATTCTACTATTTTTTTTATTTTTAATTAATAAAAATTGACTTTTCTTAATTATTGACTAAAGTATGCTACAAATTATGACTCTTTTGGATGGTAATTTTTTAGATTTTTACTTATTTTTTTTTTTTTTAAAGAATAGACTTTTTTTGCTATTAGTTAAAGTAAATTTACAAATCAGAATACAGTTCGACCTGTCTATAATTACATATATAATCACATCCTGTTTATCCCTTAAATCGTAGGGTTTTGCAGGCAAATTTGCCTGCTTATTTACTATAAATTCTCTTCTGATTTACTTTTA
>CAMKVN010002623.1:0-12908 GCA_946474995.1 Funneliformis geosporum
GCATTCGTGCACAGTGAGTTACAGGCATTTAAAGGCAAGCAATGCCACTTGCGTTTCTTTTGGAAGCCACTGTATATTAAATTAAATTTTTTTGTTGTTGATTTGCTGATAAATGAAAAGAAATTATTAAAAATGTTGAAATTAGATATATAGAATCTTCAAGTAAATAATTATCATTAATAATTAATTCTTTTTTTTATTTATAAAAACTTGAATTTTTATAATCTTTTGCATTATATACTAATCCTGATCAACCTATATCATAGCTAATAAAATTTTTATGATAAAAATGATGACATATATTAGCTAATATTTTAGAGGATAGGGAGGTGTAAGAGATCTTAGATTACACATAACTTATAAATCATATGATAAGGGTAGCTTAGTATATTTAACATAAAGTCTTTCACAACCCTCTATAGCAATCGTAACTATGGGATATGATTAAACATAATCATCTTATTTAATAAAAAATTTATTTCATATTTATAAAATAAGCTGTTGAGCATTTTAAATGTTTTATTTAGAATAAAAAATTCAATTTAAAAATTACAAATCGAAATATTTTATAATTTTTTTTTTAGTTTCTTTGATTTATTCAACTTCAAAACTTAAGAATCTAAAAAAAGCAAATGATCAATAGCACGTGATATCTTACCTGAGGGTGGGGGGTATGTGCTTATATTAAAATTATATTAGCTAATATATGTTAGTTAAGGTTGCTAAAAATCCTAATTGGTCCTAATTAGTTCTGATTAATTTTAAAAAAATTATTAGTTTTAAAGATTAAATTTTTTTAAATATTATCAATTTTTTAATTAAAGCAACTTATTAAAATAAGTTTAAATTTCTTTTTAAAATTTTAGACCTAGGATCTAGATCCTAGGACCAGATCTTAAATTAAGTATATTTATTATTTTTAAAGAATTTTTTTGTTTTAAATTAATAAAATTATTGATATATAACAATAATAATTATTAAAAAGATTAATTTATTATTAAAAAATTTAATTAATAGTAAATATATTAAAATTATCTTTAAATTCTTTAAGACCAATTAGGACTTGTTAGGACTTTTACCAACCCTAATGTCAGTATTCTAATCTACTATTCCTTAACATTTGGGAGACAATTAGTAGAAAAGGAGGAAATCCAAATTTTGGTCAAAATTTATATTATTGGACCAGTTGGCTGATCTCGGTCATGTGCACAAAATTAGCTTAATAATTAAAATTAACAAAAATTTTGGATTTCCCCCCTTTCTACTGACCGCCTCCCATTTAATAAAATAACATTTTTTTTGATTAAATATGATTTAGGAGAATTTAGAAGGTTTATTTAAATGAGTTCTACTAATAACACTAATTACTTTTTAAATCCACCGATATAAATGTCACCTGAAACTTTCTCAAAATAATTTTGTCATATCCCTTACTATGTTTTTAATATAGTTTTAGTTAATTTCAGATTTTAGGATTTTGTCATACCTCTTAACTATATTTTAATATAATTTTGGTTATTTATTAATTGTTTTTTTGGATTTTGTCCCTTATTTTATTCACAAATTAATTGAAATTCTTTATAAACTAATTTATGCTACTCTCCTTTTGATTATTAAATAAATAATGATTTTTTTGATATTATTGCTTTAATTACTTTTTTTATATATAAAATTACAGTACCTTTCACAATATCAAATTGTAAACAAATTTTAAAAATATTACATTTACCTCCAATTCTATGCAAAAATATTGCATCTACTGATGTTTGCTTTTTTTATTCTTTTATTTGAATACATTCTTTTATTTACTAAATTCCCATAATTCTTGAATATTTTGACGAATAATATCTTTTGTTTTATCATATTCTTCTATTCCAAGTTCTGCAAAATATTACAAATATCATTTTGTTTCAGATTTATATTTTCATATTCATTATTGAAGTCATTGATCTTATTTTTATGATTGTTATTAGTATTTTCATAATCATCATTGATTATTATCATAGTTAAATTGAACTTTCAGAAGATAAAATATTTTAAGATACAAAAATATTCAAATAAAATTTATAATAAAAACATTTAAATAGAATTTATAACACATTTTTTTTTTTATTAATAATAGCATATTATTAACAATATTATTATTAAAACAATAATATCAATATTAAAAACGTTGTAATAGTTCCTATTTTCGGCTGGAATTATGTTAACATTAGTCACCATTATTTAATCCATATGATTAAATTTATTTAAAAATAATAAAATTAAGGGGTACAAAAACAATACCCTAATAGACATATGCACATACTAATTTAACTATGTATAAAATACATCAATTTGTGCATTGTTTTTGGTGATAAAAAATTTTTTAACCAATCACAAAAATTAAGATGGAACCCGAAATTAAATGATATTCCACCAATAAACCAAAAAATTTTTGCGCGTTTTAAAATTTTCAATTCACGTGAGCTGCGAGCATATTTAAATTGGATACAGAAGGCACATAATTTTCTTAACCTAACTTTCAAACTTAATCTCATCAAATTTGAAGATGTCTGAAGTCGAATCTTTAAAAGCAAAATATGCTGCAGCTGGTCAAGAACACCTTTTTACTTTCTACGACGATCTCAGCCCAGAAGAACAGACTTCACTTTTTAATCAACTTTCAAAACTCGATATTGAACGCGTCAACCGAATCTTCAAGAAATCGACTTTGTGTTTAGACATAGTTTCTGATGCTGAACAGCAAAAATTGGAACATTTACCCGATGATGTATTTGATTCTACTTTAGATGGTGATGAATCAAAAATTAGAGATTGGTTAAATTTGGGTTTGGATTTGATTGCTCAAAATAAAGTTGCAGTCATTTTGATGGCTGGAGGTCAAGGAACAAGACTTGGTTCTTCGGCTCCGAAGGGTTGCTATGATATAGGCTTACCATCTCATAAGTCTTTATTTCAGCTTCAAGCGGAACGTATTCTGAGATTACAAAATATTGCTCAGGAAAAATCTGGTAAAACTGAAGTCATTATCCCGTGGTACGTGATGACTAGTGGTCCGACTAGAGCAGCCACCGAAGCATATTTCAAAAAACATCATTACTTTGGATTAAAAGAAGAGAATGTTATCTTTTTTGAACAAGGTAAATATAAAGTTTTTTAAATATATATATATATATATTTATCAAACACCTTTTTTTTCGCTCATCATAAAATCAAAGCATAAATTTACAAAATCCATCAAAGTAGAATATATACTGTATATGCTTTAAAACGTTTAAAAGGTGTTCGGATACCCCGTATAAATAATCTTAAAAACACGTTCAAAACTTGATTTTTCGATTAGGTACGCTTCCCGCATTGACTAACGACGGCAAGGTCTTTTTGGAAAACAAATCTACGGTAAAATATTTTGATGATTATAATAAATACATCTATTTCGTTCCATTATTTACAATAATTTATTTTAAAAGCTTGCTATCGCTCCTGATGGTAATGGAGGAATTTATGCAGCCTTAAGGAATGAAAAAATTCTTGATTCGTTAAAATCGCGTAAGATTTCTTATGCTCATGCATATTGTGTTGATAATTGTCTTGTACGTGTTGCGGATCCTGTATTCATTGGTTATTGCGTTTCTAAGAACGCGGATTGTGGTGCTAAAGTAGTTCGTAAGGCTTCACCCGATGAACCTGTCGGTGTTATTGCACTTCGTAATGGCAAATTCAATGTGGTGGAGTATAGTGAAATTGATCCATCCATTGCAGCGAAAACAAAACCTAATGGTCAACTTGCCTTAGGTGCTGGTAACATAGCCAATCATTTCTATACAGTTGATTTCCTCGATCGCGTAGAATCTTTTGAAAATGAACTTGAGTATCATATAGCTAAAAAGAAAATTAAACATACTGATATTACATCTGGTGAATTCATTTCGCCTTTAAAACCAAATGGAATGAAACTCGAACTATTTGTCTTTGATGTTTTTCCATTCACTGAACGTATGGCCGTTTTAGAGGTTGATAGAAAAGATGAATTTTCACCACTTAAAAATGCACCAGGAACTGGAGTAGATGATCCAGATACTAGTATGAAAGATATTATAAACCAACATGTTAAGTTCGTTGAAAAGGCCGGTGGTAAGGTTTTACCCGGTGACAATGATCAACTTATCTTTGAGATTTCACCCTTGGTCTCTTATGCTGGTGAAGGACTGGAGGGATTGAATGGAAAAACGATCAAAACACCTGCCGTTATTGAAACCTTAGCGGATTTAAACAAATTTGTATAATTTAAAAAAAAATTTTTCTTCTTTAAAATATAAATTAATATTAATTAGTAGATTATTTTTATTAAAGTTTAACAAAGTACTTGTATATATTATTTATTTTTTATTATATATAGTACTGTTCAATAAATTAACAAAAATTTTGGTTTCAAAGTTAATTAAATATGAATTCTTGATTTTCCCCGTTTAAAATATTTCTAAACAAGATGATTACAATTATTTTTTTGCCTTTCATTGATTGTTGAATCTGTTCTGTATGAATTGAAATTTTCTTTTTTAAAGTGAAAAATAAGGTACAATAAGCTTAATGATCAAACCGTAAAGGATGTTTTTTTAATGATTCTTTAGTTTTTCTTTATTTTTAATCCCTTCCCATTTTATTAACTTCAAC
The DNA here is from genome assembly GCA_946474995.1 of Funneliformis geosporum. Taxonomy (NCBI): domain Eukaryota; kingdom Fungi; phylum Glomeromycota; class Glomeromycetes; order Glomerales; family Glomeraceae; genus Funneliformis; species Funneliformis geosporum. Next base: position 4,678 of record CAMKVN010002623.1, read on the forward strand.
TCATCCATTTTTCTAAATTGAACTGTATATAAAAAATAAAGCATTTTACAGGAAAACAAAGAAAAGTAAATTAACAAAATGTTTTAAGTAGGGATTAAAGATAAAATTGTAAACAGCAAAATTATTATCGCTTGAATGCGAAATAGAATGGATAAAAAAAAGGGATAAATGAAGAATTTTTTTAACGGGTTGAAGAAATGTCACAGGATCATAATTATACGTGAAAACACATTAACCATTATAAATATATAGAGGAAAACTCACGTTTCTTTGGCGTGTTTCATTACATAGTACTCCAATCCAATTAAATATTCACTACCCCAGGGCATTCCCCATTCCTTTACGCCGATCCTTTTCCAACAAGCCCTTGGAATGCCTATGTCGGCTAAGAACAGCTCACCAGTAACTGAGCGTGATTTACAACCACTTTTGGGAGCTCCAAGGCAGAGAGTCCATTTTGGATGGATATAATGCGCAGAATTAACAGGGTTACCTTTGAGATTCATTAAATGAACATTTCAGACAAAATATAAATCTAAAGATAACATCAAATTTGAATAATAATTGGCCTCACCTGAACTTCCATTCACACCACTAGGCATATCTAAACTTAACACAGGTGCTTTATTATTATTAGCCCAATCCATTAAATCGCATATTAAATGTTTATCATTTTCATCCACAATATCTCGTAGAGTAAATTGATATCCAAGTAAGGCATCAACAATGAGATCAACGGGGTTGGTAAATTGTTGTGGAAGTTCTTGCGAAATAATAACAATAATGTGAGTTAAATAAGTTAAGGTAAGATATACAATAAAAAAGTTGTATTCATTACTTAAAATGTACCTTTAACAGTTTTTATAATTTTACCGCCAGTTGGAAGTAAAATTTTTTGTTGAAACGTAACATTCTAAATCAAATACGATTTAATATCCACAATTTAAAATTACTCATATATTTTATACATATGTCATTGATATATTATTATGTACCTTATGTAATTCCCTTTCTTTACCAACAACGCACACAATAACATAACATCCATGATTTGCAAGATGTCGCGCAGTAGCAAGTCCATAAGCACCAGTTTTATTATTTCCAGCAAGTATCACAACTTGTGGAGCTGCATTATGATTGTTTGGCTGTATACGTCGCGAACCGCCTTGTATTTTTTTTTAAAGTAATTAGTATTTCGTAAGGGTAATGATTTTAAATCAAAAAAAAAACATACCAAGTGCTTGTAGGCACATCATAGAAGCACCTCTGCCGCCATTTTCGATCATTTGATCATCATTTGGACCAGTTTCCAATGCTTTATTGTTGAAAATTGTTTTTAATATCATTTGTAAACTACCTTGTGAATTTTTAAATGCATAAAATAATAAATAAACAAATAATTACCTGCAATTTGTTCAACTTCAATCATTTGTGAAGGTAGAACCGTTGGACATGAAACACCAGTTAACGTTCTTATTTTAACCTTTTTATGGTCTCCAGCTCCATTCGCATTTTTCTTCTTTTTCCATGAACTATCCGAGTCAACTTCTCCATCGTTACCCATTTCATCTTCTTCATCAGTATGGTAAAACTTGGATTTACGAGTTGAAACTTCAAGTACATTCTCATGAGATGCCAATTTAGATTGAGAATGTTGACTCGATTGATTTCCATTACGGTGATTAACACGATAATTGGGATTACGATTTATATTAACAAGAAGACTCTCTGGTGCTGTTGAATCCAATTCCTAAACAATTAAATAATTGATGAATTTTATTCAAATATGGATGGATATCTGTAACGTGTGCAAAAATTTTCTTACTCTGATTTCTGCAAAAACCTTTTCTTTATCGAATAGATCCAAATTGCCTTGAAAATCAAATTCTTCAGATTTAAATTCATTAACATCTCCACCTGCCCATTCATGTGTTTGACGACGTCCTCGTCGAGATCTCCTTGCTGAATGAAGAAAATAAAATGAGGAATCGAGGTGTCAAGAGAAATTCAAATTTTACAAACATCATACCAGGAGAAAGAGGGGCTCTGGAATCTTGATATTGTCCGTTTGAATTTGGGTTCTTAAACGAAGAGTACATGTTAGAAATAGTTTTGACCATTACCATCTCTATATATTTAGTAATTTAAGTTAAGTACCTTTTTCCTTCTTGAATGCTTCTTATAATTATATACCGCAGCATCAGATTCGATACCACTAGAATCGCCATGAATATGATTCCCGTTAACCGTATGCTTCGAATTTTCTCCGTAACCGTTTGTCTCCTCTTCATCACCCTTAGAATCACTATCACCGGTTGAAGCTGTTTGGGAGATCTTCGTCGGAATCTGAACGCCAGATAAGATGTGTTGCTGTTGAAGATTCTAAGGATATTACGCCAAAAGGTGGAAGGACAATAAATGTCAGACCAGCAATCAATCAAGGATAAACACCAAGGAATTACTAGATAGACATCATTATTATACAATGACTTTATATGTTAACATTAAATTTCAAACATAGATATCATTATCGCAATCTTCACTGTTCCAGATATCTAAATTTGAGATACATACAACATACGGTGAGGGAGCCCTAAATGGTATTTAGATACAATAAGTAAATAACAAAATACTACTAATATAATTATCATAAGGACTAAGAAATAAATTTACCTTGATATGCCATATGGACTAGACAAAGGATTCGATTGTTGAAATGTAGTAGGTACTTGAGAATACTATCGATTATTTTCAAAGAAAACTTAGATTTTTGTGAAACTAGGTAATAATAAAATTGTTCAGAAAAACCAACCGAAATAATCGCAGGATCTGAAAAAGGCGACATTGTCGACGATGTTTGTATTGCCAATACTTGACTGACTACATTATTTGGAGCAGGCGTAGTACTTATTGAAGGTGGCTTTCCATTTTCGAACGTATTTACACTAGATTGTACATGACGTTGTTGTTGAATATTGACTGTTGAAGTCGATGCAATAATTGTAAGATCTTTTATATCTGTGCCTGCTACACCGTATATTGACAGCTGTTGAAAACGACCATTTTCGTTAATATTTACTATTATTTCAATAAAAATACAGTCAGTTTAATGATTATAAAAATAATAAAGTATTGAAATTATTCACAATGAATTCAAAGAATACCAACCTTTTTTTAGAGTCAAAAGTTGCGTGTGAGAATCGATATGCGACACAGTTCCCTCTAATGACGAGCCATTCGTAAGTTCAACGTGCACATTCAACCCTATGAAAGCTTCCGCCATGACACTTTTGTATCAAATACTTAATAAAAACTGAAAAATTTAAATTTGAAATTTTGAAAATATTCTTAAAAAAAGCCGAAACAAATGTGAAAAAAAAAATTTTTTTTTATGAAATATTTAATACATAATTTAATACCTATTTTAGGTAATATAAAGTAGATGATGATTGGATGGTCTATATATAAGCTGTTTAAAAATAAAGTAGATTTTAGGGTAACTCGGGGCTGAATTCTATTATTTGCCTTATAAAAAGTTCAAGAAGTCTCAATTTTCTCGAGTAACGCTAAATTTATATTTTTAGAAAGTGTGTATTCACGTGGAATAAGAATATACTTAACGTTAATATTTAGTTTTTTAGTCTAAAATCGACTCATTTTATGTCATTATCCAAAAGATCTTTATTTGATATTGCGAATCAATAGATCGATATTATTTTCTTCCGATAACAATTTAATTTGATGCAGAACTTGTGAATATAAGAACCTGACATACATATTTTTCTTGTCAAGATGAGGTTAAACCAAAATTTCGAAAAAACTTTACTTCGATGGCAACCTGATATATTAATCCAAATTATGCCATACCATAGATTTCTAACACTTATTTTCGAATTCTGTGATCTTGTATAATAATGTTTCGGGCGAATCCATCTTTATATAATCATAAGGTGAATCGAAACCCGAAACCTTAATTTGGAAATACTTTTGTAGATCAGATTGGGCATTATAATCGTTACTGTTATATTAGTTATAAATATTTTTATCCATTTTAATTTCTAATTTTTTGTTCAGATTTTCAAATCTACCAATATATTGATAAACTTCTATATAATAAATTATTTCTTTTTTTTTATATTCTAAATAGAAAAATCATTTTTTTTTAATTCTTACAATATGTATTTACAAAAAAAAATGATATCTTACAAATTAATCAATTTCGGCTATCCGAAAAAGACCAATGACTAGGTTGCACTATATATATAGTGCAACCCTAGTTGCATTAAATTGCCTAGTTGATAAACCTAATAAAAATACAAGCTCTCACCATTCCAACAATAATAATTCCAATCCAAAACAAATCCTAGCTTCTAAAAAAAACCCCTAACATGAGTTGTTAAAGATACTAATAACAATACCTTGAATAGGAGTAGTCCATGTACAAGAAACGTGAGCAAAACAAACTGAAGATATGTATCACAAAAATTGATTTCAAAAACTATACAAGTCAAATGAAAGCTATCAACCTGAAAAACTTGATCAAATTTTAATACAAATAATCACTATAAATGTATACTTAACAGAAATGCACAATGATCTTAAGTACACTATCTATAGAGTCACAAATAAGGTTGCTAGACAAAATCAAGAGTTTAGACAGACGTCTAAATGGTAAAAGTAAAACTTGATTAAATTATACTAAAACCTTATTAAAAAATCTGCGAAATTTGAAAAAAGGTAAAACTATATCAAAGCTTATAAAAATGGCGAAACTATATTAAACACTTAGTAAAAATTTAGCGAAACTAAAGGTTTTACCGTTTTGCCAAATCCAAAATGAGTTTAGACAAGCAACCTTAGTCACAACTATTAAAAAAGTATTAAACTTTTTCACACTTACAACCCAAAAAGCTGCAGTGCTTAATGAAGCTGAAAAGCAAATCTTGCAGATAATGAAGAAATAGACAATAGCATTGAATAGTAGATGTATTTGAATTTATTCTTAACAACTAAGAAATATTTTTATGCTTAGTTCAAGGTGAGAATAATGAACTCAAAGCAAATCTCAAAGATAATGAAAAATTAAACATTGCACTCAAAACTATCGTAAATTTACAGTTTTTAATCTATTGATCCTTTAATATTAACATAATAAAAAAAATACCTATTTCAGTGCTTATTGAATCAGGTGTAATTTTCTGTAATAAAGAAGGAAACATAATTCTACCAATCTAAGAATTTTATTAATGATAAACATTTAAATAAGAACTTTAAACGTCAGGTTGTTTACTAACAAAAGCAAATAACAATATTTTTTCTATTTTTTTCAATTACACCATTTCGATATCATTATTCTTTAAGAAACAAATTTTTTATCTCCTGCCTTTTAAAATTTCGCATATACAATCTCCTTAACATACATTTCATTATTTAGTATACAAAGTGATGGATAAAGAGTTAGTTATGATATTGGTTTAATTATTAAAAAGTCTTATGTTGATCATATCTACAAACATGTTTCTAAACAAGAATGTTACTAATTAATCGACTTTTAATTTAAAAACAAATAATGATTACAAATTACACCACTGCATCTAATGATCATTTATGAAAAAATATTTTTACTGAAGTTACACAACTTATTATAAAAGCAAATAATCTAAATATGTCAATTATTCTTTTTAGATATTAAATTCGTTAATAATTTCTTTTCAAAATTAGATAACCTTAATTTCTTTTGCTATTATTATTGAGTATAGATAAGAATGGATTATTTACATTTAAAAGAAAAAAAATACTATTTACTATAGATCATATTTTTCTTTTATCAGATCTTATTCCTAATTTCAATTAATATTCAGTTATTCACGTAGACACAATCTATTCTGATCATAATATTGTTCATATCTAATTCCTTCTCAATATATCTTTTCACTAGTTTTCAATCTCATTACAGTCATAAAAAATTAACATTCTATATGATAATATGGATAATGGATCAGATTCAATAATAAAACTGATAAATATTTAGAAAAATTACCATTAGTATATACTAATCATATTAACTTTGATTCAAAATCCAAACTTAATTTTGTATAAAAATACCTTTAGAAATGTATTGTTAATACAGCTATTAGAACTGTCTCATACAAATATACTTTTTCACATCAAAAAGATATTCATCCTAAATTTTATAAAATATATATATTCACCTTAAGATCAATGTATAAAATCTAAGTGAAAATTTATATGCATAAGTTCACATCAAACTCCTATCATTATTCTTAATATTTGTATCAAATTGTTTTTTATCTTAATCAAATCAAGTATTTATTATGTAAGCAATACTAATGATTACAATATATTATTAGATATAGACCAAGATAAAATTATTTTACTAATATTTTAGTACATATATAACGTTTCCTTCTTTACTATATTTAACAATTAATATATAGCTACAGTCAATAAGTTATCTAGAATAATAATTCATCAAAAGATTCAGCATTGTAAAGATCTAGAATCCATAATCAACTCTGCAAACTTCTTCTATCAATTAAATAGTATCTAAGTTAATAGAAAAAATTAGTTTTTCATACTTCTATTTCTGATTCTGCAAAAGTCAAATTTAATCTCACAACAGACAAATTATGGTTTAATTCTATTTTACTCAATGAAATTATTCAATATCTTAGTATATAGTTCTCTTTAAAATCAAATATAGGGTTTATAAAAAACCAAATCAAAAATAAAGTTGCCAAAAACAATACTATTTTATGAAAAAAGAGACTCACAAACAAGCAATTTGTGATGATTTTTAATAATAGTATTATGCCTAAATTATTATATCGCATTTAACTTATTTTTTTATAACTTCATTTTATGATAATATAATATAATCTGTTCAGAAAACTTTTAAAAAAGCGGTTATTTGTCAAAATTTACTTCAAATCCTATTATTCATTTTACACTTGAATATAACCTGAACAATATTTTTGATCAATAATTTCTCGTAAAGTCTAATACTTTACATAAACTTATTAATAATAATAGTCTTACCAAAAAATCAGCTTTTATTTGAGCAAATCAACTACAATTAATAGAATATCTCCCTACATATCCCTTTGATGTGTAATTATATGAATTTCCATTATTAACAACTGATTGGTAGACTGCTACACTATCACTTCTTAAACAATTTAATATCTAATTACACAAAATTATCTTCTAAATCAACAATTTAACATTAATTTTATCAGTGATCTCACAAAACTTATAGATTTGCTTCTAATAAAGACTTATCATAATATAAAAGACAATTTAAGAAATAAATACTTAATATTTGCAGAATAGTTAGTTTTGAGTTATAGACAATTTTATATATATTTAATAATCTTAATGTTTATCAAAAAATAATAGCGGAAATTCACCCTAAATGGTTTAAATCTATTAAAAGTAATCATAGATCTGTTTTACAGGAATTTAACCTCACTATTTTCTCATCACATTTTAAAAATTTTACAAGAAGATTATAAATATATCAATTCATAATAATAACTAATTTTTATATTAATTTAATATAATACCTATCAAAATTTCCTTTTTGAAAAAATAGTTAGAAGTAATAACAATACTTTTATATTTCAATACTTTATTTCTAAATATAAATACTGATTACTAACTATACTATTAACCTATACTAGATGTCAATTATATAATAATAATATCAACTTCTTATTTGTAAAACAACTATCTTATAAATTTTGTTATTTTATTAATTTTATTATCTCAAAAAATTTTTGTAGCTGAATTACTGTTAATTATAACAAATCTTTGGGTCATTATACTAACCTTTCACTATTTATGTTAAAAGACACTACATTTAGCAAAATTAATTTTTCTAATATCTATAATCTTCAATTAGTCAAAATCTTAATAACTTACCCTTTGATCTTAATAGTTTGGCTATTTTGAAAATAAAAATAGATTTATTTACTAATGTGTTTTACCTCCAATTCTATACAGATGGTTCTTTTTCTGATTTAGGCCTTCTATTCACCTCTTAGGTATATAGTAAACCTATATAGTATAGTTTTGAATGTATAGTATGTATAGTATAGTTTTTTTGTATACATGTTAGGGTTTCACAATTCGATTTGATATTTGAATATTTGATTTGAAAATCAAATCAAATACAAATTCAAATTTATATTTAATTTGATTCGATCAAA
>CAMKVN010002624.1:0-12908 GCA_946474995.1 Funneliformis geosporum
GAAATCAGGGATTCTGTAGATCATTTGGCACAGTACTTATTACGTCGTCATTCCATAGGTCATCAATGATCGGTGCAGTAAGGTTGATTTCAGACGTTGACAATGTGTAAAACTACTTTCAGATATTTGATCATATAATTTCAGTTGAAGAATATTTTGCTGAAAAACAAATTGTCAACTTGATACAACTTGAGAATAAAGAAGAAATTAACAATAATAATGGTTCAGATAAAGAAATATCTCCAGTATCAATAAAGAGGCAATTAGTGATTAAGAAACATTTGTTATCTATTTCAACAGTAAATTAAACCTGAATTTGATATTAATGATTTACATATTTTTTGAAATGATAATAATGATAAAAAAAGAGAAGATATCACTGAGCTAGATATTTGAAATAAAGACAAACAAAAAGAAGGTATCTAAAAACATCTAAAGTTTAAGAATTTAATTCAAAAAAAAACAAAATACACTTGATATGCTTTTTAAAAGATAGGCATTATATGATTAACGTAATTAGTATATTAATATATGCAATATAATTTTTTATTGATAATAATTATTATACTTAGTTAATTAACTTTTAAAATTTTGTTAATTGATCTGTTTATATGACACTAAATTTTATTTTTTAATATAGTAAATCATAAATAATTCTAAAATAAAGATATAATTTTGTAATTTTTTATATAATTACATTGATACTAAAAGTTTATATATGTGTGATTATATAGCAAAATCTCACTAATAAGTATACCTTATTATAATCACAGTATTGGGATGATCCTAAAACTTGTAACTATAGGGGAATCAACTGTATTATTATTTTACAAAAATAATTTTATCATTATTTTTTGAAATAAACACATTACCTAATGTTTCACACGGATTGAATCAGATTAGATTTAGGCAAAATCTGATTCAATCTGAATCTGAAAAATCTGAATCTGATTCGATCTGAATCTGCTAAATCTGAATTTGAATCCATATTTGAATCTGATAAATCTGAATATATAAATCTACCTCCGATATTCGAAATGGTATTTTAATGTTAAAAAATAACAATTTTGTTGTTTTTTAACAAAAATCTACCTCTGATATTCAGAATAGCATTTTAATGTTAAAAAACAAAATTTTGTTATTTTTTAATAATAATCTGTCTCTGACGTTCAAAACAGCATTTTAATGTTAAAAAATAACAATTTTGTTATTTTTTTAATAATAATCCATCTCTGACGTTTAGAACAGTATTTTAATGTTAAAAAACAATTTTGTTTTTTTAACAAAAATTTGTCTCTGACTTTTCAGAATGGCATTTTGTTATTAAAAATTAATAAAAAATCAATTTTAATAATAAATGCCGCCTCTGAATTTCAGGGTGGCATTTTAATATTATAAATTATTAAAAATGAATTTTTTAATAATAAATGCCGCCTTTGACTTTCCAGGCAGTATTTTAATATAAAAAATTAATAAAATTAATTTTTGAATAATAAATGCTACATCTGACTTTCAGAGCGGCATTTTATTATTAAACATTAATTTTTTTAATAATAAATACCACCTCTGACTTTTGGGATGGCATTTTGTTATTAAAAATTAATAAAAATTAATTTTTTATTAATAAATGTCGCCTTTGACTTTCGGGATGGCATTTGTTATTAAAAATTAATAAAAATTAATTTTCTAATAATAAATACTATGTCTGACTTTTGGGCAGCATTTTATTATTAAAAATTAAATTTTTTTAATAATAAATGCTGCGTCCGACTTCAGGGCGGCATTTTTTATTTCAAATCCAACAAATCGGATCTGAATCCAAATTCAAATCTGATGGATCGAATCTGAATCCAAATCCAAATCTGTCGAATTGAATCAAATCCAAATCTGAATTCGATCCAGATCTGATGATCAAATCAAATCAAAATCTGGATCTGAATCTGATTTGAATCCGATAAATTCAATTCGATCCGATCTATCAGATCCAGATCAGACTTGGATTGAATCAGATTTTTTGCAGAACACTAGCTGGTAGCAAAGTTTCAGAGAAGTTATCTAAAGGTATTGAAGTCATATTGGGGGAAGTATCATGATAATATTATGAATATTTGTTTTAGTTTTTTTGTTTGTTTGGTAGTGGAGAATATAATTGAAGTTGAAATGAAAACCCAAAAGTCAAAATGTTTTGACTTTGAAGATCAAAGACTAGGAAAATAAAAAAACAAAAGACGTACAATCTCGGTCAATATCATTCTGATTCATATGAAATAACTACTATTCGATTCCTCGTGACTAGACGAATCTAATGAGCTAATATTCATTGATTTTAGATCATCCCATCTCGAAAAATTTGCGATTGAATTTCGAAATCCAGGACTTTTTTATTTAAAATAGAATTTATTGATTCATAATTTTGGCCGATAATACAATTGCGATTATCTTAAGATTGGATGATCTGAAATTAATAAATGTTAGCTCATTGGATTTATCTAGTCACGGAAAATCAAATGAGGGTTTTTTTTAGACGTTTAATGATGCAGTACTACTATAAGTTTATTAATTTTATATTGTATACTAGATAAAATTTACAAAGAAAAATTACAAAGTAAATAAAAAGCTAAATGAATGATTATCTTCTGTAGTTCTATTGCTAATAAACGCTCAAACCCGTTGTAGAGTCAACAATTTCATTAATTAAGGCGTAGCAATACAAAAGGAAATGATCAACAATATACAGTAAAAATTACAAGGAAAAGTCATATGATAAAAGAAGGAATAATCATTTTATTAAGAGAAAGAATAATACTCAGATAAATTACAGACTGAAAAGGAAGATTACACGAGACAGATAAATCACAGAAGAAAATAATTCAGATAAATTAGTTGCTGAAAGAAAAAGGATAATTAATTAACCGAATGGAGGGTTAAAAAGGAAAAGGATAATTAATCAATCAGACGGAGGAGGGTCTTATAAAAAGATAGAAAAATATTTGAAAAATAACAAATTGAAGAAGTTACATGAGGAAGCAAGAAGGTTATACAAAGGCACACCTGTTGGGAATGACAACTTGGACCACATGGAAGCTTATGTAACATAAAGGTTGCATATAACATCATAAACGAAACAGAAATCAGAAGAAGAACGGAAGTTAGTAGTAATATGAAATACAGAAGAAAGACAGAAATCCAAAAAAGTAAGAAGGAAAAATTATTATTAAAACATTAAATAATTATAAGTAAACAAATGAGAATTAATATAACAAAAGTAAAAATAATATAACAAAAGTATGAATTAATACAACAGAATGAAATTAAATAGTAAACAGTAAACAGTAAATAGTAAACAATAACAAATACAGAATTTAGTAATGAACAACAGAAATTAGAAATAATAGTAAAAATAGAAATCATATAGAAAATCATATAGTAAAAATTGTGTAATGAATATTACAAAGTGAATTTTATTATATAAAGGCTTAAGATTATCTCAAGGAACCAAGTCGTGCAATTTCTCAAGAATAAAAAAAAAAAATAATAAAATAATAATTTAATAAATAAACTTTTAACACAAATAAAAATGAATACTTTTATTTGAAATAATTAATTGTTGAACAATAAATTATAGAAATAAATAAAGTTATTACGCTTGTATATAAACTATAAAATTTAGGAAAATGTTAATGAAGTAATGTAGAAATGAAACTTATAAGGAATAATAAAAATATAACAGAAAGTTAAAGAATATTTAAACATAATGATACAAAGGAAAAATAAATAAAAAAATTAAAGAAAATATTAAAAAATAATAAAGAGAAATAATATTTGGAAGACATTTGGAAGAAACATTCAGAAAATATAATCAGAAGACATTCAGAAGAAACATTCAGAAATAATATTCAGAAGAAATACTTGAAAGAAATAAAAATATATGATAGTAGAATTAGTTATAGAAAGAATGAAAAGAAGAAATAAAACAACTTAAAGAATAATTTGACTGAAGATTAGATGACAATAACATTAAAAAGAAATTATCAAAGTAAATTATCGCTCGACGTGAATGAAAAGATTCTCAGCAATTAAAAATTAATTTGTAAAACAAATTCTCTTGATGATGAGTGACAGAAACGATCAAGAAGGTACAAGCTATGTTGAAGCTTATTGAACTTAAAAATGCTATACATTTGTAAAATAAGGTTATGATAACTACACTGTTTAGATCGACTGATCACTAGAATCCCTTCCAATCAAATCAAAAAATCCATATTTAATGATCAAACCGTTAACAAGAAATTCAAATGAGGTTACAATACAATAACGTAATTTCTAAATGCCTTTCGATCTCAACTTCTTTATAAAAATGTAAACAAACTAATAACCCTTCTAAGAAAGGAAATAAGTACAAATAAGAAATTATTAAAAAAGACTAATACAACTCTATAAAAACCTAAATGTTCAGTTAATTCCAGTATAATGACCACCTAGCCAAAGAAGATGTGTCTAAAGAAAAGTCCAAACTGAGACTCTTTATACTTATAGATTCATAAGTATGGAAAAAATATCATGTGAAGTCCACTATGAGAATCCTACAATATATTAATAGATAGTAACCTATACCCTTTACCTGGTTACTAGGAAGGAATAGATCTAGACAAAGTAAACTTATACTGAGTAAGCATTATAATATAGCCTCGCATTATTCTATTTAAAACTCGTTTAAGCTGACAAAAATACAAAACTAAGTAATAGTTACCATCACACCATATAAAAGATGTCTGAAGAAAACAAAATATGATTCATGTTAAATTTGCACGTGACCTTTGACAATAGAGGATCTGCAAAAAGAGAGAGGCCAATCAAAAGAGAGTATATTGTTTAGGAAGGAGAAAGGTAGTGTTGTCATGGGACATTTTTAGAATATGGCCTGGGACATTGAGACTTAATGTGAAACTTTTTGGGATATAGTGTGGGACAGTCTCAAAATGTTTAGGATATCGAAAATGTACATTACTGGGGAAAGGTATCATCACGTGAGATTTGTTTATCCAAAGTATATTAATTATAATCATCAGTTAAGATACCCCTTGATGTTCACTTTTTAGTATGCAAAAAAGAAAAAAAGAAAAACAGAAAAATTTTTTTAAAAGAGGTGAAAAAAAAATATTTTAACAAAAAACAACACTGTTTAGACTATTTTGAAAAATTTTATATGAATAGGGGTGTGAGAAATAAAGAGAGAAATATTTTTGAAAGGTGTGGTTTTTTGTTTTGTTTACAGGCTAAGCCGCTACTGCCGTTGAATGTGCACTTTTTTTAAGTAAAAATTCTTGGAAAAAATCCAATGAAAAAGAGTGTCTGAGAAATCAAATAGGAGAATTAAATGGTAGTTATTTTATACGAATCAGAACAATATTGACTGAGTTCGTACATCTTTTGTTTTTTTTTCTATATATAAAAAATCATGTGATATAATATCATTTCAACCATTTTAACTTTTCACCTCTAATAGTCAAAATGATTTTGACCGAAAAAAACTCTCTTTCTCCTTCGTTGGATTTTATCCAAGGATTTTTACTTTAAAAAAGTGCCTGTTCAAAGGCAGCCACAGCTTAGCCTGCGAACAAAATAAAAAACCCCTCTTTTCAAAAATTTCCTCTCTTTATTTTCCCAACCCCTATTCATATAAAAATTGCTGTTGAAGTCTAAACTGTGTTGTTTTTGTTAAAATATTTTTTCTTTTTCTAAATTATTTGTCTACAAAAGTGAACATTAAGGGGTATTCCAATTGACAATCACAATCAACATACTTTGGATATACAAATCTATGTGTTGACATCTCTATTCTTTTATAAACGGCAACACTCTTTTTTTGCAGATCTCTGACGTCGAAGACTGTAGAATTCCATGCAGTATTTTCTGAACTTGACCGACTGTATGATTTAGGCCTCATCCTGTGCCGTGGGTCAGCTGTAATCTAAATTGACAGATATCTTAGCATTGGAAGCGATAGTCTGAAGAGCTTCTATTAGAACTTAGTGATATGAATGCACCTGTGCCAGGTGGTCACTGTAATCCAGAATTGACTGAACAACTTAGCTAGGAATTTAGTAGAGTCCCCTTATGTTGCTTCTTTTTGTAAATTTTTTAGCGTAGATGGTCAAGTTTCATAGTTACTTCTTCAGAAAATATGTCATCATTAGTTGAAGGGTTACGTTTTTGTTTATTTTTGGGAATTTACTTTAGAAAGGAGATAACGAAGTAGTATTGACCATAGTTTATTTCCATCCCCTGTGGAAGACAGTAGTCATTATGCATACGTATAGTGGATCTGTTAGAGAAGGTGATTATGTTCGGTTGACTCAAACTGACTTGCAATATAGTTATGAGGGGTAGTTAGTTATTTGTTTGTTAGTTTTTGATTTTACTATTATTGTATTTTTGTATAAATTAATAAAATGTACTAACAATATCACATCGTTAAAACATAAAAAAAAAATAATTTCAACTATTTTAACTATTTTAGACATCTGAAATGATCTATTTTAACTTTATGTATAGTAGTAATTATATATTGTAAGTCATATCATTCTGTTGAAAGGTATGCAGCTAAACTTTACCATCAGCACGTGCCTAGTAAAAGTATTAAAAAAAATGATTTTGATTATTTTGACTATTTCAGATATCTAAAATGATCTATTTTGACTTCATATATACTGGAGAAAATTTTTATTTTTTAAGAGAAAAAATATCTTCGTTGCCTTCGAAAGTTTGGGAGGAAAAATTAAAGGTTTTACTGTTATTAGTAGAGTTAATTCATTTGTTTTATTGTTTGTTCATTGTTTTGTTTTTTAGCAAGAGTTGAACGAGTAACAGGCATTATTTTCTTTTGTCGATCTTTTTCGTTTGTTTTTTAGTTGTTTAGGAAAGAGTTTTTAAAATAAAGATATTTTTATATATAAAATATTATAAAGTATTATATTATAATATTTTATATTTTTTATATATAATTCATAAAGTAATATATAAGAGGTTTGCTAGAAAAATAGGGCTCTAAAAATTTTTTATTAAAATTTTAATAAAAAATTCTCAGAGTCCTATTTTTCTAGCAAACCTCCCATATTTTAAAAAGTAAATACTATATTAATAATTTTATTTATCATAAATTAATTTCTTATTTTTTCTTATTTATATGATAAAACTTTTTGAAATTAATTTAATCTAATTTAAAAAATAATATATAATTAAAAAAGATTTTAATAAAAACAAAATTTTTTATTTTAAATACTTAATCAAAATAAATAAATAATAAAAAATAATAATGATTCTTTAATTATTTAAATAAGTTTATATAATTTTTAATTTAACCTTTTTATATTTATATTTATAAAAAAGTAAATACAATTCAATTTATAATTCTTATTTAAATTCTAATTGTATATTTTTTAGAAAATCTTTGCCATCTTGCCAATATACAATTCTTGGATTTAATTCTCTTTTAATTGTCGAAGATGTTAAAAACTTTTCTAAATAAAATCCTTTTCTTATCAAAAGCACATCATTTCTTAATTTTTTTTTAAAAAAAAAAATTAATTAAGAGAATTCAAGAAATTAATTAATGAACAAAAAAAAAACATACTTAGACATCTTAGTAGCAGGACAAAAATCATTATACGAATCACCAACATAAAAAATTTGATTAAATTTTTTTGAATGTAAGGAAAGATAATTAATTAATTCACGACCTTTGCAAATATTCTCTGCACATTTATTTTCACATCCATGAGGAGGATCTTCAGGGGGAATTAATCTTTTTACATGTAATCTTCCATTTTCATCCCAACTTGCAGGATTACTTATAATAATTGATATTAAATCTCTTACACCATATGCCTAAATAAATATTTAACATTCAGAAGAATTCGAAGGTATTTAATATGAATTCACTCAAACACTCACTTTTAATATTATATCAATGTATTCTGTATTGGAATCCGAAAGGATTATGATTTCTCCTTTACCACGTTTAATAGTTTTTAACGCTTCAATCATATCCGGACTCTAATAACAGATTGAATTATTAATTACGGGATCATTTAAAGACTGTGATTAGATACTTACAAATGGAATCTTTGCCAATGCATCCTCAATTTGCTGTCTTGAAAAACCTTGCTGATGTAATTCTTCTAACAACATGTGCCTATTAAAAGTTAAATAAAAGGTTTTTTAAAGTTCAAGATAATTTTACTAATAATAACACACATTAAATCAGTCCATTGCACTTTTCTTTTTAATTCGTCAATTTTCTTTGCAAGTTCTTTTGATAATTGCTCAAGTACCCATGGATCCGAATTATTATCTATCATTGACCTATCAACGAAAATTAATTTTATGTATAGTTTTTATTAAAATATATATATTATATTTTTATTAATAAATCCTTTATACCAATCAAAATCAAAGACAACGAGACGTTCCATTATTCAAACGAAGAATATAATATTATGATATTGAAATATCCGGTGATTTATTTAAATGGGGTGTGGGCTCAGAAAGGGGACTACTTCAAATAAAAAAAAATTTGATCACTTTTCTCAGCACACCCCAAATGGTCCGATCAGATAAATTCGTCTATTTTCATTAACATACATTTCGCTCATGATGGTTAAAGAATTTGAACTTTCGAATAATGAAAAAGAATTTATATTAAAAGGAATAAAAGAAGGTTTGCGTCTTGATAATCGTGATAAAAACGAATTTAGAGCAATAGGTATTATATTTGGTCCGGAATATGGTCGTTCTGAAGTAATATTAGGAAATACTAGGTAAAACTTATATTTAAATGTTCGAGTACATTGTGGTTAATTCAAATGGTTACTAGATATTACAATACAATAGGGTGTTGGCTAAAGTTTCTTGTGAAGTTATACGTCCTTATCCCGATCGTCCTAATGAAGGTATGATAACACTAAGTACGGAATTATCACCAATGGCTTTTCCTAGTATAGAACCTGGAAGGTGATTTATACGTTATTCATTGCCTGTTATTGTAATAATTATCTAAATTTATTTATAATTTCACTTTTCTTTTTTATTTATAATAAGACCTTCGGAAGAAGAAGTCCTTGTAAGTCGTATACTCGAAAAGGCTATTAAAAGAAGTCGAGCTATTGATACTGAAGGATTATGTATTGTTGCTAATGAAAAAGTATGATGGAAAAATATTTACTATCACAATTTTATAGACAAAAGAATATTTAATTTAATTCTATAACTTAGGTATGGTCGATACGCGTTGATATACATTTTCTTGATCATGATGGAAATATAATAGATGCAGCTTGTATAGCTGCAATATCGGCTCTTGCTCATTTCAGAAGGCCCGATGTTACTGTTATTGGGGAAGAAGTCACAATAGTATTATCACTTAATTTTCAAAGTTCTTGTAACTGTTCCTTCTTTAATTAAACTAATATCTGCAAAAAATTTTAAATTTTAGCATCCAATCGAACAAAGAAATCCTGTTCCATTAAGTATACTTCATATGCCCATTTGCATAACATTTGCTTTCTTTGAGGATGGGTAAGTTTTTTTTTAAAAGATTTGATTATTATTTCCTTCAAGTTTTAATGGTTTTCATTATTTTCTCCTTAGAAAATATGTTGTCGTAGATCCTACTTTACAAGAAGAACAAATTCGCCAAGGTGATATGACAATGACATTAAATATTCATAAAGAACTTTGTACTTTATCAAAAGCTGGTGGTATACCATTAGAAATGGAAACAATTATAGATTGTTCTCGAATTGCTACTAGCAAAGCTACTTGGATTACTGAACAAATTCGCGCTGCTTTAGAAGCTGAAGCCAAAAAATTAAGGTTATAGCTTAAATTTTATGAAATATTGCGGTAGAAGCAATGTTTGGTATAGGTGATGACATAAATTATGACAAATAATAGGAAAATTGTTACACGAAAAACAGACAATATTTGCAAGTGTCAAATTCACCCCGAAAGTGATGTGTGTATATTATTAGATTTTTGTAGTAATCATGGTTAATTTTCCGATACAAGAAATCAGAACATTTTCCGACCCGATTAATTGATAAAGGTTTAAAGAAAACTTTTTAGTAAAAAATTCAAAAAATTTCAATTTTCAATCTCGGTATATGAATATAAGTTTATTAAAAAAAATTAACCTATAAGCATATTTTGATATTTTTAGCATGACAGTTTCCAAGGCTTTATTTTTATAAAAATTCGCTATCCAAAGCGAATAGTCTTGATTAATATAAAGATTAAGATGCATATGTCAAATTTAATGATAAATTTAAATTTTAAAGATAACTATATTGCAGAATTTATTATAAATATAATTATATTAATAATTATAATATTATCCCCTTAGAATGTTAATTTTATTTTAATAATATCACTATTATATAAAATATATAAGTATTTTAAATTTTTAAAATAGTTTTTTACTTTATAATTAAGTTTTAAAAATTTTATTATGTTTGTGTATTAATTAAATCACTTATTACTAATCAAAGTCATACAATTTCTTTAATTTATAAAATTTGTAATAATAAAGTTTTTTCATGATAAATTTTTTATATTATTTAATACATAAATTGTGTTAATAAATAAAATAAGATTATCATGAATTATTAATAAAATTTTTAATATAAATTTTTTAATCTTAATTTTTTATTATATATTAGATTTTAAAAATTATTATAAAAATTAATTTTAGTTTAATAAAATTAGTTTCTATGGTTTCTGCTATTAATTAAATTATTTAAACAATTAACTAAATTATTTTTAATAAGTCTAAATTATAAAATTTTAGTTTTGAATAATTACTAATTATAATATAATATATATAGGTTTAAAGTTAACAAAATTATATTTTTAAATTTATTTCAATTAAAAAATCAATCTAAGAAGAAAGAATATTATATTTATTAAGCAGATTACATAAAATCATAACTAATTTTTATATTACTTCAATAATCTTAATACTTATTGAGAAATTGTTTTTAAATTGTAAAATTATTGATGCTAATTTAAACCAAGAATTCTTGGTATTCAATACTTTCTTTTTTTATTCTAAAAACTTATATCATTTAATTAACTACAAGTTTTTATTGCTTTTTTAAATAAATAACTTTGGATCTTATAGTTGGAAAAATATTTAAATTTAATAAAGCTGACTCAATTATTTAATATTTATCTTACTTATTAGTATACAGATTACTGAAGATTTACATTTTATAATAAATATTCACATCATAATTCTAGTTTAAATACATCTTTTATATATTGAGATATCTATAAAAACTGTTATATTAAAGTCCTACTAAATTACTATAGTAAACTTATAATTAACTTTATAAAATAATAGATTTTACTTCTGTTCTTTATCTTTAATAATCCATAATATTTCTTTTAATATATTTAACTGATTAATTTATAATTTACTTACACATATAGTGACTTCTAAAGAAAACATAAATAAAGTTGCTTGCCTTTAAAAACTATAATTCACCAATCACAAATGCTAGAAATATAGTTTTGTATTTGTTTTAAACCTCAAAACCTATCTAATATTTAGTAAAATTTTGAAGTGCAATTATTAAGACCAATTTTGCGTAATTTTTTGATCTACATCAAAAATTCTTACTTAATAAAATTTAAGTGTAAAAAAATTTTCAATAGGCTGACTACTCAAAAATACTGATACTGAA
This sequence comes from Funneliformis geosporum, assembly GCA_946474995.1. Classification (NCBI taxonomy): domain Eukaryota; kingdom Fungi; phylum Glomeromycota; class Glomeromycetes; order Glomerales; family Glomeraceae; genus Funneliformis; species Funneliformis geosporum. Next base: position 11,745 of record CAMKVN010002624.1, read on the forward strand.
TTCTAATTCTCCTTAATGCAGCAATTCTAATAAGCTAAAATTTGTTAAAATTGGATCAGTAGATCAGCGAAAAATCAATATATAAGATTGTTGTATATCATATAAAAAATTTGATTAGTCTTATTTTTTATATGATATATAATGATCTTGTTTATTGATTTTTCACTGATCTACTGATTTGATTTTGATAAAAATAACTCTTTCCTATTTCAATAAAACTACTGCTAGACAAATGAAAAATTTAAACAAAAATTTACAAAACAAAAATACTTTTACTGAACTTGTTATTTCAAAGCTTAAAATACTTTACTTCAAATATCTTCTATCTCTTAAACAAAAAATCCAAACACATTTAATACTGAAACTCAAAATAAATGAAAATATTCTCTTTCTATCCTATAAATAGATTAGAAAATATTATTGAAAATATTATTTTTATCCTTTCTAATAATCAAACTAATAACTCAGACACACAAAATACCTTTTCTTAAATATCAAAAAATATTAAAGTAGACTCTGTTATGGAAATGAACAACTCACAACCTATTGTTTTAATTGACTAAATTACAAATAACTCTATGCATGCTACTACATCAACCTCCTTCTTTTCTTTCTCATAAAATTTCATTAATATTTAAACTCAAAACGTTAAAGAAAAAAAGAAAGAAACCTGAATTGACAACTTCAAACCTTATGAATAATATATCACTAATGTAAATGATGATAATAACAAAGAATCTTTTACTATTATTACTTTACCTACACATTTCTACACATCAACCGATACTAAGGATATTATTACAGTGAACTCTTGATATAACGAATTCTAGAATCTGGATATCAACTTTGTTATAAGCTTATAACGAATTTTTTAAAGAATTTAATTGACTAGTTCACTATAGTAAGGTAATTTTAATATATTTGATTTAAAAATTTACTATATCAAGGGTTTGCTATATCAAGGTTTTACTAGTTCTTTAATTGCAGAAAAATATTATATGATCAACAAACTTTTCAGCTACTTTGATGAATATAAGAGCCTGTATTATAATTAAGGTTGCTGGACGAAATCAAGAGTTTAGACAGTCGTCTAAATGGTAAAAGTAAAACTTGGTTAAATTATATTAAAACCTTATTAAAAAATCTGCGAAATTTGGAAAAAGG
>CAMKVN010002625.1:0-12906 GCA_946474995.1 Funneliformis geosporum
GATCCGTAACCCTACGTAGGATTTCACCGTAATGTTTCGTAAATCTTACGAACTCGTAAACTTACGTAGTTTTACAATGTAATACTCTGAAATATTACAAAAATCGTAAATCTACGGAATATTACGCCGCATTTAAATTCCAGATGCAGAGGGCTAGAAATAAAACTTAGACAATCTAATTCAGTCTGTTGAATTAATCATAATAACTTTATTACAAATACTTCTGTATGAAGACATGACAAAAGGTAATAGTAATTGAATAACAAATTTCTTTGTGGTTTATTCACAAAACCATATCTCGAGTTATAAGGATAAATACATGCTATTTATATAAAATAAACTAATAGTAATATAATATAATAAATATAACTAATATGATAAATATAATAAATAATTAATCTATCAAATATAACAAATTTAATAAAGCTAATAAAGTTAACAAATATTATAAATATGATTATCGGTCAAATATGACCAATCTGTCATATTTTTCAACTAAATCATATGATAACTGTACTCACAGGTCACAGCTTCAATACCACGTGAACTTTTGATGGCAGCAATCAATTCGCCCCAAAAAAATAAATAACATAATTTAATGAAAAGAAAGATAGTCTGAAGAAAAAAACGGATCATGTAATGTTAGCAGTTGAGGCTTTTTCAGATGAAATAAATTCAGATATAATAAATACAGGTTGAATCCAAAGAAACTAGTATTAGCCCGGAATTGTACTGAAACCAAAGTAATGAATGATGCAAGCAAATGTAATACAATTTTTTCAGAGTTCTTTATCCTGGGAATAAACCACTGATAACTTTATTTTTATTACAATACAATTGTATAGGTTAGTTATCAAAAGCGGAGCCTATGTGGAGACAAGAAGAAGATTTGAAAGCGTAAAGATATTTTTATTATTCGAAAGTCCGTAAGTCTATCACCAAGACTCAGACTCTGTAAATAATTTTTCAATGTATATACTGAATTATAAACTACGCATTTTCACAATAATAAATTATATAAATAATATAAACAAAATAAATGCTCGAAATATAATAAACTAAATAAATAATTAAATTTGACATAATTGATATAATTACATGTATGCTATGTATGTATTCACTATATTTACCGCAGAATGATTTTTAGCATCAATGTTGATCGTCAGACATTAATATCGAATATAATAAATTCAGATTAAATCTGGTTTCAAATTTTTGAAAATAAATAAATCCGGATATAAAAAATAAATACTAGTTACTCTATATTATATAGTTATAAGAATGCTAACCTAAACTACTAAAAATTATTTTCGGTTAAATAAAACTAGTTTTGGTAGTTTCAGCTATTAACTAAACTAGTTTTAACACTTAACTAATAAACATATTTTAATAAAAATTTTTTTATTGCAGATTAAAAACATCTAGTCTTTGCAATTCTAGAAATATAATATAATTTTGACATTGTAATAAATTACACTATATTAAATTAATTGAATTGTTAATTTTAAAACAATAGTTAATTACCTTCAGGAATTAATAATCATTTTGATCTTCTGGATGAAGATTTGAGTTATTACATATTTCATCATCATCTAATGATAAAATTATTAGATAAGTTCGTAATAAGTAATTAAATTTATCAATTTCTTACCATCATTCGCCAAATAATTTTTTTGCCTATAATGCGTTCCAATTTCATCATTTGTATAATTAATTACTAAATTAAAAAATTCATAGTTAGATGATATTAAGAATTAAACAAACTTTACAAATAATTACCTTTGTCATTCTTCATTTAATTTTGAATATAATAAAAAAATTTAATAGCTTACCTTTAGTGGCATTTATTGGTTCAGGTAAATCTTTAAAAGCGTATAATTAACTAAAATTTTTACTAACGAACTAATAGATTTAGAATTTATATTTGATTTGGCATTTAAATGAGCACTATTAAAATTAGTGTTTTGTTCTTTATTTTCATTTTGATAATACGATTTTTTTATTTCAAAAATTTTATTAGTTAGGGTAAAAATTTCGGGTCTTTTTAAAGGATCAGCATCCCAACATTGTACCATTATATTTTTATATTCTGTTGGAGTCCCTGGTACAATTGGTGGTCTCATTCCTTTTATTATATTCATTGCAAGATCATAATCATGATCAAAATGAGCAAAAGGCGGTCTTCCAGATGAGATCTCCACATAAGCATACCAAGGCTATAAATATCCGATGCAAAAGTATATCTTTTTCTAACTATAACTTCAGGTGCTACATAAGGAAGATTTCCATAAATACACCCTAATGGTTTATTCGCGGGGCCACAAAATCCAAAATCACTAATGTTCCAACCATTATATTTATCAAATAATATATTTCCTGAATGCAGGTCTCTATGAATAGAATCTTCATGATGAAGGCATAAAACTGCATATATTATATTTACAAGTTAATTTTTTGTTTCATTGTAAGTTGATTATAATTTTGTTGTAAATATTTTCTTAAATCTATATCGTATAAAACCATTACAAGAAAATAATTTTTATTTTGTGGATCTTGAGTAAGACCATAACTGAGAGCACAAGTTCCATATTTACTGCTTAATATTAATTGAGATTCAGCCTATGAATGAGAATTCTATTAATTATTTTCTATCTATTTCTTTTTATAAAAATGTCAATTATTAATATATTACATTAAATTACATACCTCTTCAAACCAACTTCTATTAGCACTTTCGAAATTTCCTAATCTTTTAAGTATTACTTTTAGGCTTCCATATCTTATTAGATGTTTTCTGATAGAATCCCATTTGTTATAACATTTATCATTCCAAACTGCTGTATAAATTTCACCTTTAGTTAGATACACAATATTTCGTAAATCATTATATGGTATCCACTCAATTATTCTAAAAGGTTGAATTGCTTCCATTTGACATTTCTTTATTAAATTATCAATTTCATCATTTCCAGATGTCCATTCTGAGATTTTTGCTTTTAAATAATCGAATACAATGCTCGCAATATGATGTTGCTAAACATTCATTTTTGCAATTTTCACAAACTCTTTTCATTCCTTGTTTTGAAGTAATTTTATTATATTCATAACGGTCATTTAATAATCGTATTGCCTCTGATTTTTCCTCATTTGTGAGAGATTCGTCAGCGTAAATTGTTTGTTGTGTAAATTCATTCTCTTGGTCTATGTCAGCTTTAGGATCAGATAATGCGAATGCTCTAATATGTGCTTCCATAATTAATTCTCTACGAATCGAGGCCACAATGTATTCAAAACAAAAATAGTTTACCTCCATGCTTTTATTCCAATATAATATGATCGACATTTGTTTTAGTAATCGGAGTAAAATGCAAATCTTCAGAAACACATGAATTAAATGTATTTGTGTCATTTAATTCTACTGATCCTTCTAAATTTAGTTAAAAACTTCTTGGCGCAATTTCCGAATCAGTATAAAGACTTTCAACAGACTGCACCTTTCCTTAACTAACCTTAAAAAAAAAATGTCCGAGAAATGTTTGCAAGAAGTTTCTAATGATTATGAAAGGTTACTCGAAATTGACGAAGGATATGATGTCATTATACATGCCGGTGAAAATGAAAGCGTTAAAGAATTTCATGCTTTTTCAAATATTTTACGTATAAGGTCGCAATATCTTCGTAATGAACTAACTAAAGAAAATGTTGAGAAAAGGGATGGAAAATTCATTTTAAAAGTACCCAATATTTCTCCACATTTTTTTAAAATTATCTTAAGGTAAGGTAAATAAAGTGAGTTAGAATGTACGTACATCAATTACGAAAATAATACAAATCAAAATTTTTTTTTTAAATTCAGATTTATTTATTGTGGAAAAATTGACTCAACGAAATTGGAAGGGCCAGAATTATTAAAGCTTTTAGTAGCAGCAGATGTTATTAACCTTCATACTTTAGTTTCCATTATTGAAGAAGATTTAATTAATGATCATCACGAGTTTTTACAGCAAAATCCTTTAGAAACTCTTGAAATAATTTATCAACACGAGACCCTTGAAAAATTATGGAATTTTTATCTTGAAAAAATCTGTGATGATCCCGAAGCGTTGTTTAATTCTGATAAATTTATCGGTATAAAATCACCTTTATTGGAATTACTTTTGAAACGGGATGATCTATGTTTAGAAGAAATTAATATTTGGGATTGTTTAATTAAGTGGGGCTACGCTCAGAATCCGTCTGTTCCTTAAGATGTCAAAAAATGGAGCAAAGAAGAAACTACAATCATGGAAAGAACTCTTCATAGATGTATCCCTTTAGTTAGATTTCAATATATATCATCAGATGATTTTCTTGAAAAAGTACTTCCCTTTAGAGAATTACTACCAAAAGATACGTTTGAAGCCTCCTTAGCACTTTATTTGTCAACAAACAAGAAATTAAATATCGAGATACAACCGCCTAGACTACCCAGAAATGCTTATGATTCAACCTTAGTTAAATCTCGACATTTTGCTATATTTTCGAGTTGGATTGATAAAAAAGGCATTTTAAACTACTATACTATCAAGAACTTACCTTATAGCTTTAATTTACTTTATCGTGCCAGTAAGGATGATTCGTCAACAGCAATATTTCATCAAAGATGTGATAATAAGGGAGCTAATATCGTTGTAATTAAAATTGACGGAACGGAAGAAATTGTTGGAGGATATAACCCGCTTGAGTGGGATTCGAGCTCTCTATGGAAAAAAACCGCAGATAGTTTTATATTTTCATTTAAAAATGAAACGGACTTTCTAACTGGAAAAGTTGGTTATAGTGATGGAATTCGTAATACTATAGGTTATTTTACAGATTATGGACCCTTATTCGGTAATGATTTACAACTTGGTAACAATAGCAAAGGATCAAGCAGACAATATGCTTTTCCCAAAGTTGATGGTATACCTGCGAGCTTTAAAGTGTACGATTACGAAGTATTTCAAGTAATTAAAAAATAAAAACCATATACAAAATGTAATTCTAGCTCAAAACATCACTATATTAATAAAAGATTGTTTGTTGGATTGGTTGTCTAAATCCAATTTCAAATTAGTATATGTATTCTTTAAAATAAAACAAAATCATTTAATAATTCTCTTACAATGAAAGTAATTATAAATGGAGCCAGTAATTCAATAACGGTTAAACATTTAATTCCGGCCGAAATTAAGTTTCAGCCAAAATTATGATTATTATTTTTGACAAAATTTTCGATAACTATAATGCTGGCTAATGTTAAATACTGTATTTTTAAATTTTTAAATAATAAAAATATTTTGGAGATTTAATAATAACCGAAGAGGAGGTCGTACTAAAAGTAATTATACTCAATGATTGGAATTAGAAATTTAGGGAAATAAAATTTAAAGCTGTCATTTCATCTAAACGATGAGCTAAAATAATTCGTGTGCACCCGATCACTCAAAAAGTTATCCGATGAAAATTACGTAACCATATTAAATATAAAACTAGGCCTGAAACTCTGGATTGTGATGTCGACATATATTAACAAAACTATATCTAACAAATTTACTATTGAAGATTTTTTCGTAATTAAGCTTTGATTACTATTGTTAAATTAATTTAAAAGTATATCCTTACTAAATCGATGTATTTAATAAATTTTAATCCTACTTAATTATTTTCTTCCAAATTCTGCAAAAATGTCCCAAATAATTGCCTCTTTATGTAATAGAAAGCTTTTTTTAAAAAAAAATTTTCCAATTCAAACATGAATAAAGTAATACTTCGTGCACAGCATCTAAAGAAAAAAAAAATTTTTTTTCCTTTGGATTTATTCAAAATACGTTCTATTAAATGTTTCTTAAAGCTATCATGTTTATGGCATTACGATTGTTTATAATGTGTAAGTTATTAAATTTTAAAGATTTCTGATACTGAAGAGAAATTACCTTCTATATCAGCTCAAAGAATGAATATAATCAATCAACAATTAAAAAATCTCTATAATAATATTTTTTACGAGACTATACATAGTATTCATTTGATTGATTGACCGCTCACCCCACTGATTCACGTCCAAAGCTAAATCAAAACAAGTATTTGTTTTTTGTTTAAATAACTATATAAATACTTTATTAACAAAATAAAACAACTATTTTTTTAAGGTTTTTTAATAAGCACCATGTATGACAGACGGACAATTATCGATATGGCCTCAAAGTCGTGAGAATTCACGTGCGTTACTTTCATCAAAGCGTGTCTAGAAAGTAAATTCCTTTGACACGCTTCAGACAATTAAGCATTTTGAAATTTTTCGATAATTAATCTTAACAGCATATCATATATGCAGTAGAAAGGGAGGAAATTCTAAAATATTTTTTTTTGAGTTAATGTTAAATCTGGACTTATTAATTTTTTTGTAGTTTCCGTCCTTTCTACTGCAATGCTCCTATTAAACATGTTATGTCGATTGTAGTTCTTTTGTTACTTGGCTATAATAGAGCGCCTTTCGGATTTTATTAACGGAGCAAATTGAGCTGTCCCAGTACGGAAATATCGTAACTCTATCTACATGTAAGTCTAAAATCATTTAATCACACAGCCATATATTGTAAATAATGAAGTTGTTAGTTTTAATAATGGTAAGATTTAATTAATTTATCAGTTAACAAACATTAATATCATAGTGATTAACAATATATCCTAAATATTTCGTAGACAAATAAATGTAAAAAGACTAAATTATGACAAATGTCTATCCAAAATATCCAGATTTTTAGAAATCAATCGATTTATTTTTACTTTATTCTTTTATATTTACATTGTAGAAAAACAAAAATATATATCTACAAAAATATATATTATTATGTATATACATGTACACTTATAATAAAACATGCATTCTCTATTTTAAAAATCAATCGGAACCACATTTCTTTATTATTATGTTAAAGAGAAAATGCCAACGGTAGTTAAAAAGGTAATTATTAGCTGGTTAATTTTAACGGTTACCAAGTCATTAGTAAATGAGAGAAAGAAAATGTTTTAATATTCTTAGTTATAGCACAGAATATTTATCAATAATAATATCATCTGTTGCAAGTAAAAACCGATTTGATGATGCAAGTTATAAAATTTCTAATAATGTACGTGCCTTTGTTCAAATTTAGTTTATTAAAATGTTATTTATCAAACGTAATAAATCATCTTACATGACTAATAAATTTATTTTTAAATCGATGATTAAAAATCGTTACACAGCAGTAAACATTTTTAACCAATAATAAATTGTGCTAAATTTAAATATCGAATTATCAAATACTTATGGTATATAAATAAACTTTTTTTAATCTTCCAATTCAAAAACGTTAAGCTTTTGATTAGTTAATAATAGAAAATTGGCTTTTTTTAAAATTTTTTTTTAAAAAAAAAGCCTTTACAATGCTGATGTACGAATCTCCCTTACCGTTTATTTTTAAACCAACTTTTAATAGAAATTAATTATTTGATAAGCTGAGGTTTTAAAGAATTCTTATTGGATCAACTTTATTCACCCGAAAAAAATCACAAATGCAACCGACGATCCAATGAAATGATCGGGTAGATCTTTTTTTAAAGTTACCGAATTGGCTAGAGCATTTATGGAAAACAATGACTAATTCATACATATGGGAAAAGGTTAATCCGAGGGCTGAAATTTGAAAAAAAAATTAAAATAAAAAACATTTTGCGGAAATAATTTTCAATGCAAAACAAAAATAATAAATTTCTTTAATAGATTGGGATTTAGATTAATAAGTTTAATCGCAACAATGGTTATCAATGATAATCTAGAAAGCGCCCTAAAAGAATTAAAAGACAAACATATTCAAGAATTACAAGTCATAGAGAAAAGAATAAAAGAATTAGAGAAAAGTAACGAAGAATTATTTAGGTTGTTTTCACAATTCAAATCTATGGATGAAATGGTTAGAGAACGAGAAGAGGAAACCAAAGCCAAACAAGTAACTATTAACGGTTTGAAAGAAAAGGTTAGACAACGAGAAGAGGAAACCAAAGCCAAACAACAAATTATTAATGATTTGGAAGAAAGGATTAGTAATTTAGAATTAATTATTTATGATGATAATATTGAAAGTTTAACCATTAATGATACTAATGAGGATATATTAACCACTTCAGGAGGATTGCAAAGATATCGAAAATTGTCAAAATTTTCCTGTTATAATATTCAGATAACAAGCTTACCAAATTTACCTAACAACTTAACAACTCTTAATTGCTCACGTACAACAATAAATAGCTTACCAACGTTACCGAACTCTTTAACAAACCTTTATTGTTATGACACACCAATAACTAGCTTACCCGTTTTGTCTAAATCCCTAACGATTCTTGAATGCTTTAATACTCAAATATCTAGTTTACCAATTTTACCCAACTCTTTAACAACTCTCAATTGCAAAAATACCAAAATAACTAGTTTACCATCTTTACCCGACTCCTTATCAGAACTCTATTGTTCCAATACTGAAATAACTTGCCTACCAGTTTTACCTAATTCCTTAACAAATCTCTATTGTTATAATACTAAAATAATAAGCTTACCAATTTTACCTAGAACTTTAACAACTCTCCGGTGCGAAAATACTCAGATAAATAGCTTACCAACTTTGCCAAACAAATTATCAGAACTTCATTGTTATAATACTGGAATAACAAGCTTACCAACTTTACCGACCACCTTATCAGGACTCTATTGTTATAATACCAAGATAACAAGCTTACCAACTTTACCAAATTCCTTAAAGTATTTAAACTGCGAAAATACTCGGATTACCAGCTTACCAAATTTTCCTTATTCCTTAACAAATATCTATCCTGAATTCTTAAAATCTTAATTACAATAATCAGAAAATATTTATAAAAGCAAGTAATTTTGAGTATTTGTTTGAAAATTGTTTAGTTGATTTAAATATTTTTTATCATTAATTTTTAAATTACGAATACTCAAATCAATTACTTTAAAACAATATTAAATGAAAATAATTACTTTATAAATTAATTAATAATAATTAAATTAGTACTTTTCATATAAAAAATTATTCAAAATAACAAGATAAAAATTGAATAATTTTTATTTAAATTTAATTATAAATTTCATGTAAAATTTTACATAAAAACATATAATAATATTATAATAAATATAATATATTTATTATAAAATTTATATGATTTTTTCATAAATGTATAATTTATAAATACAATACTTAAATTTAATAATATGTATTATTTTTAAAAAATTTTAATTATAAAAAAGAATAAAAATATTAATATTTTATTAAAACAATCATAAAATCGTTAAATTCTTTAAATTTTAAATTAATATAAAGTTACTAATCAATAAAAATATTTTTGAGAATTTACTTAAAAAATATTATAAAATTTTATTAAAAATGTTAATGTTTAATAAATAATTTTAATATAACTTTAATTTACAAGTAAAATTACATTTATATTTAAATAAAAAACTATTAGAAATAATAAATTGACTTTCAAAAAGGTAGTAAAATTTATTTAAAATCAATGGTATAATATATTTAATTTAATTATTAAATTTAATTTATATTTTAAATATTATATATAAAACTTTTAAAAAAAATTAATCAAATGTTACTAGTAATAATAATTCAATTCATTAATATTTAAAAAAATTAATCAAATATTACTAGTAATAATAATCCAATTTATTAATATTTAAAGTATCAATTTAGAAAATAGTTAGTCCAATTACTGCAGTCATTTGCCAAAAAAAATTTGTATATTAGTTATAGGAGAATTTAACTAATACAAATATCATTCAATAAATAATTCATATTAATAATTAATATTTATATAGATAAATAACAAATCAGCTATAAATTGACATTTAAAATCCTAAAATCGGCCAGCTTAAATTACTTAAAAACAATTAATATTTAACTTATAAATTACTTAAAATTAACTAAATAATTATTGATATAATCATTATTAATAATTCTAAATTTATATTTATTTAAAATTTATCGAAATTCATTTATAATTACTCAAAAAAAATATTATCCCTTTAATGATTTTCCTTTCTAATTTGGAAGGAATTTTACTTACACTTTAAAGTTAATTTTAAATATATTAAAAATTTGTTATTAAACTAATAATATTATTATAATAAAATTTATAATGTTTTTTAAGTAAAATCAAAAAAAAAATTACATTACTTAGTAATTTTTTGCATTAATTTAAGTTCAAAATTTTAAAAATAAATTAATAAAAGTATTTTCTTTATAAAAGCTAAAAGCTAAAATTTTTAATTTTTATTTATTTTTATAATCTTAAAAAAACTACAAAATATATAATTTATATTTAAAACATTTATTTATATATTTAAATATTATTTATTTATAGAAAATTCATAAATTTAAAGTTGAAAATTTTGTATATATTTAATATATTAATTATTAAAAATTGAAATTTTATTTAAAAATAATAGATTTATAATAAATTTTATAATATATTTTAACTAAAAATTAAAAAAAAATTGCAAGTTTTTATGTAGAATTTTGCATAATAATTGATTAAAAATCAAAACAAAATTTGAATAAAATCATTACCATTTAAGGAATAATATTTATTACATAATTTATACATAAAAAGATGGTAATTTTTTTTTATTTTTTACTTTTTTATCTATTATTATCAAAAAAAAATGTATATATAAAAAATAAAAAAAGAATAATAAAAAAAAAAACTATTTTAGATGTTATTCAAAAATGAAATGATAAAAAATGTTATTTGTTTCTAATAAAGTTAACTCAATTTCTATATTCAAATATTTGTTAAAAAAAAAAATAAATTGTAGATAATATAGATAATATAGTATTTTAATATTTAAAATTAATAATTGATTTATTAAATAATATTGCTTTAAAATTAACTTTTTTTTTAAATATTTATTATTAAAATTTTAATAGCTTATTTTTAAAAAAATTTTATAATAATATTTAATTAACTTAGTTAAAAATGCTTATTTAAATCTCTTCAAATTTCTACAAATAGTTTCAATGAAATTTTTATAAGTATTTAATATAGTTTTATTATAATTTTTTAGTTTTAACATTTACTAAATAATTTCATTATTTCAGTATTTTATCATAGTTTCAAAATAAGTAATTATAAGATTTTAATATAATTTAGCAAAGTTTTAATTTTTAGCTTTTGAAAAGTAAAAAAATCCTCTAGTTTTTTCAGTAATCTTAAATATAATATAATAATATCAGTATATAAAATTTTTGTAATATAATAAAAATTTAATATACTGATATTTTTTCAAAGTATCGCTTCATTAATTGATTAGACTCAATATTATTTTTAGTGCAATTTTTATTAGCTAAGTATGTTTATTGTGATATAACTATTTTTTTGATCATCAATTACTCAAAATCAATTTACTAGTCTTGTAACCCATTTTTAATAAATCAACTCCCATATATATATTATTACTGGAAATAATTTTCTTATTATATGTATTTTGCTAAGTTACTTTATAATGGTAAGTAAGTTCCTTATTATTAGACTTTATAATCTTAGGGGATCTCATATCTTACAAGTATCTAGAATACCTTATATTTATATTTTATTTAGTTTGATTATTTTGGCTATTTAATTATTATATAATATTTTTTATATTAGCTATTTTATTATTTTATTATAATGATTTAGATATGTGAATTTGATTATTTGACTATTTTATTTTATTTAGTTTGATTATTTTAGATGTTTTAATTATTATAATTATATTTTCTATTTTAATTAACTATTTTGTTTTTTGATTATTTAGTTATTTGGCTTTTATTTATCTAGTTTTATTATTTTGGTTAATTAATTATTATGATTTTATTTCCCATTTTAGTTAACTATTTTGCTTATTTGACTATTTAAATATTCGGTTCTTATTATATCTAGTTTAATTATTTTGGTTATTTATTATTATGTAAATATTTCCTATTTTAGCTATTTAATTATTTTGATCTTTTAGTTAGTTTCCAATTTTATTTATTTAATTTATTCGACAATTTCCTCTATTTTAGCACTACAATTATTTTAAATTTTAGATATATAAATGCAAAATTTCTTTTATTTATTCTAAAAATTTTAAATAAAACAAATATTAAATACATATATTAATTGCAATTAAACAAATATAAATCCAGAAACATTTGAATTACTTTATAAAAATTTAATTAATTTTATTTATTATTATAATAAATTTATTTAATAGGAAGATAAAAAACTTTATTAATTTTTGGCTAATAAGCTGCTTTTAATAATAATGAGAATGAAATTTCTGCTGGTATTATGGCTTCTTATATATAAATAATAATAATAATTTAAATAATATTATTATGCAAAATAAAGAAAATTTAATAAAATTAGAAAATATTTTAAAAAGTCGACAAAGTTATAATCAGGTAATTATATTTAATTAATTTCTTTTATAATAGTTTTCACTTGATTGGATATATGAAAATTATAACATATCAAATTTAATTGAAAATTCTGCAAAAAAAATATCTGGAAAATCAAAGTATATATTATTATATTTAATTTATTATTTATTATAAATAAATACTAATTATTTTAAATTTTTAGTTCAGGACATTATTATATTTTATGTTTAGATTCAAGTATTTGCGATTTATCATGATAATTATTAAGTTATAATTCTTATGATATAAATGCAGCAATATATGAAGATTTATTTATTTTAACAAATATATTTTCAATTAATAAAATTAATATAAAATATATTCATAAACAAATACAAAATATTAATAATAATTTCAAAATTATTAAGCCAACAAA
>CAMKVN010002626.1:0-12905 GCA_946474995.1 Funneliformis geosporum
GATATATGATGTTAAATTTTAGTATTCAAAAATTTTTATATAATTAAAATATTTATGAATTTACGTTTACATACATAACTCAGCTTCCACCGATTCATATTAAATGAAATTTTAATATATTATAGATTGAGGATGTATTAAATATATATGAAATTTTGAACTAATTCTAATCGGTGCATCTTGAGATATACGATGTCAAACATAGTATTCGGAAACTTTTAGCTACCCTCTGTATATTGGAAAGATATGATTAAATATAACATATATGGTATTAACGACTAAATACAGCATATTAGCGTCAGAATGCTAATGAAAAACACGAGATGAATTAAATTGAAAAAGACTTAGCAACAGTTTAACAAAGGGAATGAAGAAAGGCTGTTATTTGTAACCGGAAGTCCGTGTAGGAAATGTTTACTTTATTCGAAATCTTTTCACACATTAAGCCATAATTGAAACCAATATGCAATAAACTATATATTTATAATTATTCATCGTTCGGAATTTTTTTTAGATAAAAAATTTATATTTTTTTCATTCGACTATACTAAATGGAAGGCTTGCTAGGAAAATGGGATTCTGAGAAACTTTGACTATATTTCATTCTTATTGCATTTTAATCTTATATCATCCATCAAAAATTTAAAATGCAATAAAAATCAAAATATTAATAAAAATTCTCAGAAACTCATTTTCCTAGAAAACCTCCAAAATAACAAAATTTATATATTGAAACGTTACTATAACAATATTAGGAGTCGTTCACAGCATACAACCTGTGAACAGAAATGTTGGTCAAGCATTATGACCAAAATTATACTAATAATTGCGAATTTCTACCAAAATAATTTTGATGCGTGTATAACATAAAATCACAAACACCACAACCTATAAACTATTCATCAGAGTAGAAGGGAAGAGAGGGTGGTAAGAAGAATCGTAAATGGGTAATTGTAAATTTGTAAATGTGCAGGAAAGAGAGTATTTGGGAGGTAGGTTTGAACAAAATGGTCTAGGAGTCTAATTTATACGTAATAGTCTAAATTTTCCATCAAATTCATTATGCAATTGTTACATAATTATTATCACGTAAAATTATTGCTGCAGTAAGTTAACGACATATCGTTCCAAGCTTACCGTTCCGTTTCAATTCATTGGACTTTGTCGTTCATTTTCAACGATATTTTTTATATATCCGAATCTTCTTTATTCTGCAATGTTTCGTTTTCATATTTCGAATATTAATTTTTTGTGAGTACTCGTTATTTTCAAGGACTAAAATCTGTTTCATAATTAATATATAATTTGTTGAATAATATTATCGAAATAAATTATTTAAATTACTTAAATTTTAGAACTTTTTATGTCGTTCCGTGGTTAAATTTTTATTTTATTTAAGTGCCTTTAAATTACGGTAAAGTTTATTTAAAAAGATTATATGAAAATTTTAAGTAATATAATCTCAGAGACTCAAGAAATTCACTAATTCAAAACGAAATAAAATCTCTTAGCATAAAAATGTATTATGATGGTTTTTTGTCAGATCCGTAAGATCGGAGATACTTTATTTCAATGTGGAACTTACACCATACATGTATATTTAATTAAGTTGGCTAAAAAAAAAATTATTACGTAAAGGTTTCTTTTAAGTTAATTAGCTACTTTCCGTCAAAAACAAATAAATCGAAGTGGAAGCTTAATTTAAAATAAATTTATTTCATGATATATAAATCATATATAAAATCAGGCAGTTTTTTTTTGGTTTTTGTCAAATTAATGAAAATTAATTAATAAGTATATTTACTTTTTGATAAATTAATTGTAATAAAAGAACGTAAAGTTATTAACGTTATCATAGTAAAAACCCCAGATGATCCAGGTAAGAATACATTTTTTTACATTTCGATCCCGGAAGATCCCCAAGGTTATATCCACAAATAATCCAAGTTGAATTCTAGACTTTTAATAAGGACGGCGCCTTATAAAACATTACCCTCATTGTCCCCTCGGGTTTTGACGTAATAATCGCGTTCCGATAAAAATTCTGTCAATGTGTTCTAGTGGCATCGGGTAAATTACTGATCTAAAGCCTTGATGCAATAAATTTACAATCCGATCGAAGACCATCACTTTTATACTTTTAATCAAAAGGCAATTTGTTCAGAGGACAAATTAATAGAAAACATGATGGCAAGTTCATATTGGATTATTTTGATTATCAAAATTTAGATCAATCACTTACCAATCTAAGAAAATAATATATTCTGAATTATTATTAATTAACAAAAAAAATTAATGTATCCTTTTATTCATTTAAATATTTAAATATATATCGTAGTATTCATAAAGTATAAATATACCTCAAACTCTCAAAAACTCTCTTAAACTTTCTCAACTTTCCACACTAAAGAGTCCAACAGACTTTGAAGTGGCTTATTATACCTTAAAAACTATTCTTGGCCGCTTAATAATCCTAATTTAAAGCAATCATTTCGTCTGGTAATTACCTACTAGAAGAAAGGCATGTTTTAGAAATTGTCTTGATCAGTAAAGTTCAAGTCATGAGATAGTAAATCATATGATCTGTAATGTGATACTAGTAAACGGTTTTGATTGTAAAATGGAGGAAATTGCCCGAAATGAAGTAAGCGGTCTAGACTAGCATCGCTCCAAATATTACAGGAAGAATCTCAGTTTATTATCGATTATTAAGAGACAAAAATATTTTCATACTTTCCTATGGAAAAACTATGAACATAATATAAAGAAAAATTAAGTTCCACCAATAGCTTATTCATCTGATCTTTAACAACTTAATCTCGAATTTTTTAAATCGAGAAAACATCCTGACATTTATTGTGAAGGAGACTTCTTAACTCGAGGTTCGAGGTGGAAGAAAATCAAAATTTAGATGCTAAAAACTCATTTCATAGCAATTAAAACTGGTCTGTCACAAAATAAATACGACATGTGAATATACATTTGCATTTTACATTAAATTCATGGGATAAAGTGAAGAAAAAAATATGGAAAGCGGGAATTTAATGCTAGATATTACCTATGACCAAACTATTTGTCGAGTTAGAGAAAAGTTACGATTAGCAGAACATCTGCTTATGCTGAAGTCAATTTCTAATCTAATTAAAAGAAAATAACGAGTATCTCATTTCAACATTGAATGATAATATTAGAGCATTTATAAAGGCAATAGGAGAATTTAAGGAAAGTTCTAAACAATTGTACAATCATGCTCATTTTCATGTTATAGGTCATATAAGAAAGTATGAAATAACATAAATTTTCTTTTAGAGATAATTTTTAGACATCACAAATAAAAATTCATTTCACTAATAGTATATACTTGACTTAAAACAAATTCTTGTATTATTTTGTTCATGAAAGTCACAATATTTCCCTAATTCTTTACCCAAATAAGATTGGTTCACCAGACAATATCAAAAAATAAAATTGAAATAAAAATAATTTATAAATTTACAGTAACTATCAAAAATATAAACCAGCCTCTTCTATTAAAATCTTTGAAAAATTTCCGAGAAAAAAATAATCAGAGGGCTTCCCAGGAATTTTCTCAGAGAAATATAATATAAAAGTTATACTTAAACCTATACTCCTAAAAAGATGTAGTTTATATTATCGGCTGAATAAAAGAAAATGATTTGTATACTGTATAAAATCATAATTGATTCTTAATCAGAATAGGTTATAAATTTCCAATTGTATGTATTCGCTTACTTGGATACGATATCAAATAGAACTTGAAAGCTTACAATAATTTATCAACCAATAAAGGTAAGCCAATTTTTTTTTAATTTCTTAAAACATTAGTTATATTTTTTTTTGATAAAAGAAATGAATTTTTAAAGAATTATTATATACGAGAAGTAAAAAATTGATGCAGAAATTTCACTTAAATGAAATTCTTGGCAAATTTTGCATCGCAGGATACATGTCTCGAGAGGCGTTCCTTCGGAGGTTCCTTCTTCATTAATTTTATTCATTCCTTCGATTGCTTAGATCCGAACATTTAGTTTTTATTTATTTGACAAATAAATATTTGAGCATCCTGTCTGTTTTAAACGGAGACCCTATTATAGACTATATAAATAACGATAACGTAAAAAAAAATAAAATAATATTCATTGATTGCTAAAAAAAAAATGCAATGACTTTTAATTAATATGACAATCCTTATACAGTTTGTAAAACAAAATTTCTAAATGACATGCTTAATAATACTTTAAACCTGTTAAGGCTATTTTATAACCTACAGATAATCTAATAACAGCGCCAATTTAATCGTTTAAATCTTCAATTAAAGAAGGTTTTAACCATATTTAAATGACGTCAAGGATAAGTATGCCCATCACTTACCTGTTATTCAAGAACATTACGACACGCCATGGCGCAAAACATTTAGCAATTATTATTATAAGCAATAATATTTTTTGGAGTGAATTGTTTCGTTTTAAAAAAAAAGAGAGTTTTGAATTGCTTAAATTTTTTAAAAACTCCAGACTTTTAGGATATAACGTTGGAAAATTGTACTGAAATTATTTATCAATGTGTTTATTTAACATTGCATAGTTTTAAATATTATAAAGATTTTGTTTAAATATGTATGATTTATTTTTATAAGTATTAATGACTCAAAATAATATATACTAATCAAAATATCAGAATGACGTTAAACATATTTATCAACAGCTTTTGATAATGCTTTATATTTAGTTCATCATCAATTATATCTTTTCGAAATAATCAGGACAATATTTCGTTGCTTTTTCTGCATTTGAGTATGAGGATTCTTTCTGATAAAAAAAATTGCCTTCTATTTCCAGAAGTTTTAAGCTAACGGACAGTGTTAAGTTATGTATTTTATTTGATTTCACTCATTTTAATTTTAGAGAAATATAAAAATTGATGAATTCTAATGAAAAGTTTAATTATAAGTTAGAGTTGGTATTTAATTATGTTAATAACCATGAAATTATTATTTATTACCACTCTACTCAATTGCCGATATCATGGTTAGGCTCCGCTTCGGCTCTCATTTAAAATATGAGCTAGGTAGAGATCAATTAGAAAAAAATTTAATTGGTCATCAAACGATTAATTGTTTGTGACCGTCATAATTTTGATGACAAACTGAATTGAGGTCGTTTTCAGAGATATTTGTTAAAATTAGTTACAAAACTCAGGAGATTTGGGATCTGCTGAATTTAGAACCAGTTTCAGAACCGTCTCAAGTCTCATTTTGAACTGATACCGTCCCTATTTTAATAGCAAATGACCCATATGAAGTCTGTTAAATATATTAAATTTTTTTTAAATAGTTATGAAAACGATGTTAAAATTCATACGTGGAGAAACAATTCTCCTTCTGCGGCGACACCTTCTTTCATCCCGGGAACAGGAGCTACTATCCAGAGAACGGCGATCACGAGAATGGGATCTATGATCCCAAGAATCATTATCCAATTGGAAAACGAATATGTTTCATTCCGCCTACATAATTTATTGTATAGTTCATAAATATACACCCATTCCAAACGTTTAGAAATACAATTCTTATAACCTTCATAAAAAAATTTTATTGGTTGTAAATAATTTATGAAGAAACTTCGATTATTTAAATTTTTTCGCGTTCCATTATTTTACCTCTTGTGTGTTTATTTTGGTAATACATTATTAAATTATTTCGTTTGCTAAACTTTGCCGTAAAACTGAACCGATTTTTTTTTTAAAAAAAAAAATTCTTATACTATTAAGGCAATTAATTATATTAATATTTTTTTCTTTTTTTTTTTTAAAAAAAAAAATGAATAATCTTTGCGTAAAATATTTAAATATTTTTTTGTATTTTAGTTTGTGTACAAAGAATGAAAAATAATCTTATATTCAACTTTATTGATAAAAATCATAATTAAATGGAAAATTTTATTGGTATTGGGTGTGTTTCAGGAAACTGGAATTTTTATCTAATTTTGGCTTAGCTAATTTGTGCACATGACTGAATCAAGTGAACCAATAAAAATTTTTTAACAAATTCATATTAGCATAGTTTTCCAATTTGTGAACGATGAAAGATTTATAATAAGAGAAATGTTCTTCGATCGAAATGGCTTCAATACTCCATATAGTTCTTTTAAAAGGCTTGCTTCATCAAAGATGCCGATGATTCTTACTGTTGTAGTTTAAAAATGGTAAAAGCGAAATGTTTGAGACCATTCAGTATATTTCAAAAGTGCCTTTTCGTCCAATTTGATAACACAAAGGAATAATGAAATGATCGCCACAATCGTTTTTTAAAATAAATTATATATCAAATTTTATATACATATATAAAAATGTTTTATAAAAAAAAAAATCGACTTGGGATAGTTAATTGCATATAATTTATTGTATCTATCCTAAAACAATTACTTCAATATAACATGGATTTTAATTCCATTTTAAGTAAGAAATTACAAGATTAATTTCTTGAAATGATCTTTCAAACCCGAGTCCATTTATCACTAGATAAATGAACCTATTTAAAAGATGATTACTAGATAAAGAAACTGATGTTTGGAATTATTTAATCAAATAGAGCATCGTACAAACTCCTGAATTGTGAATAATAATAGTAATAAAGCTCAATGAATCTAGGAAATTTGGAAGAACATTAAATAAATAAATTCATTACACATATTCGATTTGTTGAAATTTCTTGTGCTGGATTATGATAAAGTCGTATTAATAAAGCTTATCACATTCATGGAGAGGCTATTACTAATATATCTAATAGCGCTTCGTAGCAAATACTGCCATAAATATGATTAAACGAAATCATGCAATTATTATTGTAGAATAATTTCATATAATGGGTATAGTTTAAACTATTTTACTTCCAAACTTGGTTGCTGATTAGATGTTTTGGGCAAAAACGCTTGTAGCACTGATAAAAAACACAATCAAAAGAATCTATGGTTGATTTCTAAGTAGTTATTAATTGAAAGATTTATCTGACAATAATTATCGGGAATGCTTTAGACTTTTATTAAATGTAGTAGTCATTCATATGTTTTTGAAGTAATTAAGAAATTAAATCTTTTGTATATTGAGTAATATTACTTTTTATTTCGTTGATGATTATTAAATTTCATTATATAACAATATTCACTTTGAATATTAGTTAATATTGTACGTAAAGTTGATTTTTAATTTCAACGTAAGAATATTGCAATTTTCAATAATTATGCACCAAATGAATCAATAGGTTTCAAAGCAATCAATACAATTGTTAGAAAAGAAATGTAATGCGTTCGACTTTTGTAAATATTTAAATGAACTTATGATTGTGTTGCAAGTTTATATGGAAATACCGAAATATTATAACATTATTATTATTTTAGTTAATAGGAGACATTATTTGCCGGGTTTGATTAATCCAAATGAACAACATCATAAATTGGACATTAAGTCTTCCGGCCACACTAAAATTATTAACATAAAAAGAGCTCCAAATGGCCTTGCTGAATTTAAGATATAAAAAGTGGTTCTAGACAGGAAGAAATGAAATAATTTCATTTGATTGTCTCAAATTAATTATAAAGATAACGACACATTTTTTGCTTCACATTCGATTATTAATAAATTAATTAAATCCAAACCTTCTGTTTAATTTTAATAAACCAAATAAACAGAAAAAAACTTTTTAATATTTTATTATTTGTTTTCTTAATTCGAATCGAACAATCTAACTGTGCACGATTACTTGCACTTGACAAGGAATTCCTGGAAGTTGCTGATTCTATAATTTCTATGATAAAGGGATGTAACATTCATAAATTGCTACAGCAACTGAAGACCCTCCTATAATACTTGATAACGACTGATGAGAGGAGATTTTGAAAGGAACTTAAGGTGATACGTTCGGCGTGGCGATATTCCTGACTCGAACAGCTAGCTCACACAAGTATCAAATTTAGTTCATGGATTTAGTTAGTTTATCTCAAACGTGTGGCTGTATCAATCTGCTATCCCTCTATTTATAAAAAATGGTTTCAAAAACCAAGTAGTGGATTGATCTACTTTCTATACAACAAAATTCTTGTGCACATTCAGTGCTACGCATTAAATACAATATGTATGTCAATTAGATAAATCTCTAAAACGATACGACATATATATATTTCATTAACTAGGGTTTTGTGTTTATTTATAAGTTTATATTATGTCATTAGCGTTAGTGTTATATCTCTTTATGATAATAACATTTATTCACGAAATTTGTTTCATTTTATTATTTAATGATAGAATTTGGTTTTTATTTCGAGATTGATGATTTTTAGTATTCTCAAAAAACCTTCTGATATATTATATATTATATCAATTTTCTAATATTCTCCGCGGGTTATTTCTTTTCTTTTCTTAAAAAAAATATGTATAACTTCATCGTAAACACTTTCCAATTTCTTTATTTCTTGTATATAAAATAAATAAAATAAAATAAAATAGCTCCTTATTTAAATAATAAATATATAGCTGAGACTCTTCTATCTGACACTTCGATAGTTTAGTATGAAATTTTGAGTTAGTATTCGATGCTTCGGTTTGGAGTTGAAACATATCGGCCGCCTATTCGATCTTATTTTGCGAAAAAATTATTTCTTTATTTCTGCTTCTTTGTGATGAAATCTGAGTTATGGATAGTTTCATAGCTGTTTTCTTGTCTAATAATATTGAAAAGAATTATGTTTTTTTCTTATGAATAGATGGGTAAATATAAACTATATAAACTTACCTCTGAATCAAATCAGTAACGATATCATAAATATTGAAATCCTTATTTAAATACGAAACATATAATTGAGATTCTTCCATCAGACTTTTCGATCGTTTAGATTGATCTCTTGAGATAATCTTTGATGCTTTGATTTGGAGCTTACATAATTCTTGCATGTTTTTGAGTCATCAAGTGATAATACAAACTCAGCCGTTAAAATTTTTTTTTTTAAAAAAATTAAAGTGTTAGATTTTTAAATAAAGCATCTTAATGATTCTAAAATAGAAGAATTATCCATCATAATATGTTCACTGTGTATTAGAATCCCAATATATAACATATATAACAAAATATAATTTCTCCATCACCCTTTGCAAATTTTCTTAAAAGAAGTTATGTATGGTTTACCAACTTTGGCCATTCGACAACTGTAACGGCTATTAAAAAAGCCTACACTGTTGAGAAAGTACGTGAAGTTATCGTCTCCGTTCTATCATCTACAGTCTTTGAAAAGACGAAGTCTTAAGCAGGTAAACCGCAATTCAGTAAATTCTTAAAGGTGATAAAGTTTAGACAACTAAAGTCAAAAGTATAAGTGCAATATTCGAGCAAAAAAAAAGAATAATACTCATGCCCGAATTCTTTAGAATATTATCGTAAGTAATGATGGTATCATATATGGTCAGTTTCTAGAGAAATATCTAAAATAGAAGCTGTCACTGCTAGTTTCTAAGAAAATAAATGGAGTTCTTTTAAGATCGGTTTAACGCTTCCTATTTCTGACCAGGAGTAAAAAGTTAGAATGTCACTATATTTGACAGACTTATCTGAAGGCATTGGTGAGGGTATGTGATTTTTCATTATTCCATATTTTATTTTTAATTTTTTCAAAATCATATATATTGACTAATTAAATTTTTTTTTAAAAAAAAAATAAAAATACTTTTATAACGTTTTTGTTAATACTCCGAAACAAGACTCGGGTAAAAAAAAAATTGGCATTGTTGAAGTAAGAGACGAGCGCAAAATATAGATTGAGTATTAATAATTTTATCATATATATTCTAAGGTTTGGGAGTTTGTACGTAATGAATGTTGCGTCATTATATCGGACTTTGACATATATCCACTATCCAATAGTTTTTAAAGGTGAAAAGTTGATACAATGCGTTATTTGGGCATTTATCATTTATTTAAAAAAAAAATTTACATCGAAATGCTACCCAATTATTGATTAGGCGGCTGAAACACATAATCAATTGAGTAGCGGCAAGATTTAACTCAAACTTTACGATAGTTTAGAAGAGAATTCAATTATATATAACTTCGGTTGATATTGTTATCCTTTCATGATGAATTTGTCAAGTATGTGTGTGGACTTCCAATTTTCTAATTTCGTTACACAAAAGATTTGCCTAATAAACGAAAATAATTTAATGAAATAATCAAAAAATTTTTTTTTTTATTGAAGCAATAAAATAAAAATATAACGTATATTATATGGTATTTACTGGTACTTGAGTTAACTATCCAATCTAAATAGGAATCTAAAGAAAAGGCCGTAAAATGAACAAAGAAATTGTCTAAAAAAAGGTAATAAAAAAAGAAAACTTATGTAAAGGTTATGAGGTCGTAACGATGGAATTTTTTTCGAAAGTTGCTATGCTGGATTTGCGAAATTCCGCAGTAAGGTTTCTATATCCTTCATTGATACTTTTCGAAAAAAATTTTAAAGTTTTTTTCAATTTTTGGCTAGGTTTAGGCTTTTGCTTTCTTTAACTCTTTTGGATTCGGATATGTATTAATTGCAAAATATTATTTATGCTCTTGCTTTTCTTATTTAGTATTCTTGCTAATTTTTTTTACTTTAAATGGGTTTTTTATATTCTTTTACCATTAAAGTATTCATTTCTTAGAGTTATGGCTTTTTTTTGCAGCAATTTTAGCTGTAGAAATTAATGAAACATTGCTATCCCGTCCGCTACCACGACAAAGAAATAGAGGTCGATAGTATTAACAAACTCGACAAAATCATTTAATGATTTAACTGAAATTGATTTACTTTTGGGTGTCTGAAATTGAAATCCAAAGATCATTTGGAATTTTCAATTTCAGATACATTTTTTGCTATCTGAATTCCAACTTCAAATAAGATATAAATCAATTTAGACCCTAAAATTTTTTTTAAACAGTTATTCTTTTACATGACGATTTAAAAAATCAAAAAAAAAAAATTTATAACTTTTTTTTTTAAAACTTTAACATTTAGTTGATTTCACCTTTACTATATTTTATATTCTAATAAAGGTATTTGTATAAATAGTAAATTTTAAATTTAAACCATTTTTTGTAACCCGCGATCTAAGGTATGTCGGTTATACTTTGTTGTAAAACACATAGCTAATATAATTTCTTTTCATTATTCCGAGAACATAATAATTATCTTGTATAGAAGTAATGCAAACGTGTCTTTTCCTTCACATTTATCTCGAAATAACAATCTCAACGAATTTGGAATTATATAGATACCACCATGTCTTCTCACATTTTATTTTCGAAATAATCATAAAGAAGATAAACTTAGCTATCATACTTCTGGGCACGAATGCTAATGAACGATTAATTAAATTCTACAAATGATATGGAATAACATGAATAAGTTAAGTTTCGAGATGGTGCTTGATTTTTCGTTTATATATTCCAATTCGGCAAGTATTTTCTCTTTGCGCCCGATTTTACAAAATAATTTTTAAAAAAAAATATTTTTCCAAATAAATTGCCAAACATAATCAATCTTTTTGTTATTGATTTATAAACTTTTTTTATTATTAGGAACTTTGGAAGTTTTTTAAGATTACACAGCAAACAATTGCTTATTAATACCGAGACTTATAGGCTGCATTTCTAGTAAGTATGTACTTCTTATTTAATAGATGCAGTATATCAGATTAGATTTTGTTTAAAAAAGTGGCGGAAGTTAGATTTAACAATTTTGTCTTGATTAATACAAGCAAGATTTATTTATATTTGAGTAACACAAAACATATTTGCATAATACAAAATATATACAAAATACTAAAAAAAAACCGCCTATATACAGCATATTCAAATCAGCATAAATAGTCTCATCGCGAGTTAGTAAAGTTTAGAATAATGAAAATTATCTAATTATAAAAAATTTTTATTTAATCAAATGTTTAAATATTCATTTTTAGGAAATGGTCTTGAAATTCGTCTTTAAAACGTTTTTTATGTAATATAAAATATTTTAAAACATTGAAAATACCTTGTTTATAGATTCAACATACTTAACTAGCTCAAAGTTTAAAAGATAATACAATAGTGAGATTTTAGTTCGAATTTTTGTACTTAACAAAAAAGCAAATGAGATAGTATATTTTGTATTTTGAAACTGACAGACTAAATTAGGAAATTATTTTAAAAGCTCGATTTTATCTATTTTGGCTGGTTACTAAACTTTCGATTATAAGGTTAGTTAATTTATAAAGTATTATTGAAGAAAAAAAGTATGTAAGGTATAGAACAACAAATGGTTTGAAACATACATATGATATTATGTATGAATACTTTAAACTAAAATTTGGTATATTAAATAGCTAAAGTTATAAAAGTTATAGAGCTTGTCCAAAATTAATAATTAGCGCAGTATGTGATCATTTGATTTTGATTTCGGAAAATATTTTCCGTTGATCCAAATTTGGTCATGATAATTCCTTTTATATAAATTACAGAAAAAATTTTTTTCTTCTTTTAAAAAAAAAATAATGGATGTAAATGAAGTTCAAGACTTAATAGAATCTAAATTCAACAAATTAAATGTCTCAGAAAATAATAAATGTTCTTATTGTGGTAAACCAATTACTGAGACATTATGGTGTAAAGAATGTGACCCTTGTGTAGGATGGACTAGTGAAAATTCTGATATGGATAATTTCATCAAAGATACAATGAATAATGCAAATACGAATACAAAAAAATATGAAACATTTCAACATCCAACATTTCTTCAATGGGTGCCATTTGATAGATTCACAGATATGAAAGAAATTGGTGAAGGAGGATTCGCAAAAGTGTATTCTGCAACATGGATCGATGG
>CAMKVN010002627.1:0-12905 GCA_946474995.1 Funneliformis geosporum
AAGGAGGTTTTGGTATAGTGTATAAAGCATATAAGGATGATGGAAATATTGTCAATTGGAACCATAAAACAAATGATTGGACAAGGTCTGCTGGAGGATCTGTTGTTTTAAAGATTCTACATAATTCACAAAATATGACTGCAGAATTTTTAAAAGAGGTAATACTAATTTAAGAAATTTTGAGCAAATCTATTAATGAATTTAATAAAATTTAAAAAAAAATTTATAGGTTTATTTCCACAAATTATTTAATTTTCCAATCGTTACCTCTAATGGAATTTCTCAAGACCCAATTACTAAGAATTATTTGATGGTAATTGATTTTATAGATGGCAGTAATATGAGAAAATACTTGAAAGATAATTTTAATCAAATTTATTTAAATGATAAATTATATCTTTTAAATCGTATTGTGGAAGGGTTAAAAGAAATTCATGAAAAAGGATACGTTCATAAGGATCTCCATCCTGGTAATATATTAATTTACAGTAGGTGGGAGTGTCGTATTACTGATTTAGGATTATGCCAGCCTGTATCTAATCAATCAGATAAGCAGAACGTTTATGGAGTCATACCATACGTAGCTCCAGAGGTTTTAAAAGGAAAGGATTACACTCCAGAATCCGATATTTATTCTTTCGGAATAATTGCACATGAAATGCTTAATGAATTACCAACATATCATGATTTGCCTCATGACGTATTTCTTGTCATGAAAATTTGTAAAGGACTAAGACCAAAGTTTAAAAGGAAGGTACCACGATTATTAGAACAGTTGATTGATCAATGTTTAGATGCAAATCCATCAGCACGTCCAACAGCTAATGAATTATGTCAAAAATTACAAAAATTGATTAACTATATTTTGAACGATCATGATGCAGAATTTACTAAGCAATATAATGAGGCGATTGAATTTAATAAAAAATCATTATCCATGGAATTAAATACTAATCCCAATCCTCAAGCGGTTTACACTAGTAGGCTCCTTGATTTCAATAACCTTCCCGAACCTCAGAATTCAAATGAACTTTATTTAGTTAGTGGATCTTTAGGTGAATTATATTTGATTTATGAGCAAGTTTAATTTTTTAATTAGTTATTAACACGATTTATTGATCAATCATAGATTCCTTCGAAATAGGTATTTATTCATACTTGTACTGTAACTTACGTTGCTATATATTTATTAATCTTTTTTTTTTTAATAGATTAAAGAAAATTTGCTAGTAAATCCGTTAAACGAAAAAACAAGCGCACGAATTATTATTACAAAAAAATCAAAGGGTTCGATACGGTCTATTTTATCGAATTCATAATTTTTAAACTGAAATTTGTAACAAATTATTCGTATGTAACTACAGAGTATATTCTTTCTTATCTATATCAACAAAAACGAACTTTTTCAATTATTATTTTATATCCAAAAGTCGTAACGTTATAATTTGATTTTTTACTTATTTTGCAAGAGTTTATAACTTTAATATTTAAAAAAATTTGCTAAAGAATTATAACAATAAAATATTTTAATCTTTTATTGAATTATTGAAAATCTTCAATGTACCAAATCAACTATATCCTTATGTTGCTTCAGATAATTTTAAATAAAGTCATAGAATAATTAACGTGACGTTTTTGCCCACTAAATAATACTTTTATCTACAACCTTGTAAGGTATTTTTTTTTAGGTAAGGAAAGCTCTTCGCTTGCTAATTCCTATTTTCTTTTGAACTCTTTTTTACACGTGAAATACACGTGAAATACATCGTTATGGTGTAGGATTGGAAATGGAGATAAATAAGTTATAATAATATAATTGAATTGCATACGATTTAACTTACTGTATTGTCTGATGATATCATCGAAAATTTGTCTGAGTTTTTTCTTATCGGATATACAAATTTAACTAACTAATAATTATTTGAATAATGTCATGGGAACCTTTCTTTTTTTCAGTGAATTGAGTGGTTGCTATAATTCTTGCAAAATACAAGCCAAAATTACAATCATTTATGTGATTTACACTTAATATTCATGAGTTTTAATACAATGCTTAGAATCGTAAAACCATCTCCAAAATTCATTAAAAGTCATTTTTATTCTTTGCAAAAAGTTCCATTGCATTCCGTTCCGCAACTATATCGCAAACCCTGAAAGAATTTTTTTAAGATATAGCTGTATTACGATTATCGGAAGTTACAAATAAGCCACATTAAAACGCACTGTGAGAAATCAATTATACAAATCCGTTATTGAGCTGTATTCATTGATGCATCCATATCTTTAATCTTATTATTATTTTTCGTATCGAATTATTAAACTTAATATCTCACGGTTTTCCTTTCTAATTTTGAAAGTTTAACGCAATTATAAATAGATATGCCACTTTTAAGGAGAATTCTTTACCCATGATCGATAGCAGTTGACAAAATTTAAACACAACAATTTTTAAAAGATGTATTTGCAAAATATTCCGATTTTACAAAAAATTTTAATTCAATTTTTTTAAAAAGATTCGATACATATAGTTTAAAAATGAGTTCTTATTAATCAATTATTGATAAATCATAAGATGATGCACGACGGATTTTTTCATGAAAAGCATTCTAGAAAACTTCCAATGCCTTTAAATATTTTTAATTCTAAAAAAGCGAGAATAATACATTAATTCATTGGATTAATTAAAATATATAGTACTCATATCATTGCATATTTCAATGTAATTTAATAGCTATGTAACAAATATATCAATTGGAAATTTAAATACAAATAATAATTCAGCATTTTCGTTGCAATTTAATAGTAATATGTGAATTAGAAATATAAAATATATATGATAATATCAAGTCGGTACAAGTTTCTAAAGTATTTCTGCAGTATAAATTTATTGTTTTTTTCGATGAAATTATCAATAAATCAATATGAAATGGGCCATGCATGACTATTATATTTATCATTTATAAATGTATAGATTAACCATCCACTTCGACCAGTGATCTATACATCCATAAATTTTATCATGTACTAGATGTACCGCGTTTCCAACGTGCTTAATATGAACTTTAAGAAAGATGAAGCTATGATGACGATTTAAAAGTTGGAGAATACTTTACAAAAATGTATCAATTGTTAAAAC
The DNA here is from genome assembly GCA_946474995.1 of Funneliformis geosporum. Classification (NCBI taxonomy): domain Eukaryota; kingdom Fungi; phylum Glomeromycota; class Glomeromycetes; order Glomerales; family Glomeraceae; genus Funneliformis; species Funneliformis geosporum. Next base: position 3,137 of record CAMKVN010002627.1, read on the forward strand.
ATTGTGAACAGATCGTGACTAAATAGTATACTTGATTAGTAATAGTTTCGTTATAATATGTAAAGTATTAGTCTAATTGAAGTTACTGCGCATTTAGACGAAATAGAAAAAGTTTATTATAAATATTATTAAATAAATTGTAAATTTATTTTTCACTTTGTAAATATTTAGCAAATATGTTTTAAATTTTTTAAATATGTTTATAAGATTTTGTAAATACATTGAAAAGAATTAATGAAGATTTTTTTTTAAAATTATTTAATATACCAATAATTACTTTCAATGCCAATTAGTATATGATACATAAAATTAACCTAACACCCCGCAACGAAGGTCTATCTAACAATAAACGGCTTTGAAGTAATATGTATTTCTTATAGATAAATTATTCCCGAAATCATGACCATTACTAATTACATTCATTATCTTTACAATAATGAACAAAATGAACAGTACTATTTGTATCTTATAGAACATATCTGTCGCATATCTCGTAGCCTATACATACGGACATCCCAATTTCGTTAAATTAGTAATTTCAATCTATTGATAACAATAAAAGCAAAGTGTTGATTATTTTTTTTCATGACTAAAAATAGATCGTCAATTGCGAAACTTTCCACCCTTTTCTTTGGAAATTATTGCGACAGAATCACTAACATGAAGACGATATTGCATGTTTATACCATCATCATCTACTGAACAAGCAAGTTCATAATGTGACATGTACTTTCACAAAATGCTGTTTCCTTGATATGCTAATTAATGCCAGTTCTCTTCGAAAAACGAAATCGTTAGTCAAATTTTCTTCGGCCTTTCTTCTTGGTATAAGTTTCTTCAGGTATACGTTTGAAATACACTCAGTAAATAATATAAACAGTTGTTAATTAGAAAATATACAATCAATATAATAAATATTTAATCAAACCTTCGCTTGTATCTTCCTCAGGTTTTTCGATAATAAACCAATTAGGGATGCTAATGTTTACGGTCATGACCGGTCATGTCCGGTCATAACCGTAACCGATATCAGTCGGTCAAAGGTTTCTGACCGACCGGTTGACTGACCGATTTTGACCGATTTTGACCAAACATTTTTTAATTCCAACAATTCTTTGAATTTAATTAACAATCATTTTAGTTAATTAATTTTTTATAAATAAAAACTTTTAATTTATTTTTTAAAAAAAAGTTCGCTTAAATATGAAAGTAAACTTAATATGCATATCGAGTTAGCCTAAAGAAATAAGTAAAAAATATAAAAAATCGGAGTTTTAGCAAATACCATGCATGTTAAAATTATTTAAAGCTTAAATTAAAATTATCGATCGAGAACTTTAAATTATATTATTGTTATATGGGCCGTCAACCGGTCAATATAATCGGTCAAAGGCCTCTGACCGACCGTTGACCGACCGTTACCATCCCTAAAACTAATCATCTAATAACCATTTTAAATGATGCAGAAGGATTACTAAGGCATTGTTAGCATTGTTTGTAAAAGAAAATCGACTATCAACGCCCCCATAAAATAAATGACGCATCGCAAACAATGCATTGTAGTGTTTCAATAAGTCAAGGTCTATATTTTTCCGATTTGTTCGTGGGACAATATTTTTAAATATTCGATGAACCATCTCTTTCGTTCCGACACCAGTGTTCAAAAATGTCACATAATTTCTAACAAGTTGTACCAAATGATAATTAACATGAAAATTCGGAAGATTCTCAAAATCCTTGAATGCCTGTACGTTTTGTAAATTAATAAAATAATGATAATAAAATAGTAATTAGCACGATTTGTAATTGTTGGATTGCATTCGTTAATAGAATAAAGATTTGTATTGATAAACAAGAAATATAATTACCTGTGAAAATAAAGTTCTTTCGTTATCTAAACATTCGCGCAACTTAATGTAATTCTCTTCTGTAAAAGAATGCTTAAACGTTATTACCGTCATCTTCGCCATTAGTATCCAACATTTTAACCACAGTTCACAGCTGAATCACTACGAGATACGCCCGTTCTCGCTCGGAACTTGTCGATTTCAGATTGTTTGAAGTGTTTAGACTTTAAGAACCTATTTAAAATAAACGGAAACATCATAGTGAGACGTAAATAATCTGACATCATAAAGCTGTTGATGTGGGATATTGGATTTGGCACCTTTTACCACATTCTTGGATATTCGAACGATTTCCAGAATAAGATAAATTCCGATTTTCCTTCTTGTGAAAATGCTTCGATTGTTATTTTTTAGAAATCGTAATACTTTTCCAGCAATAACTTGATAGACATCTTGTGGTGACTAAAGATGTCTCTCTTTTTTTAATTGGCCAAGTATTGGTGGCTAAATGCGCAATCCATACTCTATTGCAAGCTCTTTACTTTCGTTATCATCTACAGAAATTTCTTTAAATTGATTATCCGTAAGATAGTGATAACGAGAAATAAATGATAAATCGAGACCATCGGAAGTCTAAGAATCCTTTTTTGCATTACAAGTTCGACACCTTCTTATAGCACGTCTCTTAATCCAGGCTAAATCGTTTCTTGGAGCAAGTCTGTAGTTGAAACTTTTACTTCCTTGTACATCAATTACTATTCCTTTTTCATCTCGTTGACAAAAGGCCTAATGAATTCATCAAAATAGCCACCGAATGGGACAAAACCTAGCACGAGCTTCCTTTTCTCTTTAAATTCCATGTTTCTGATTTGAACGTAAACACTACCAAATGAATGATAGACATTACAAAACGTCCCATAGTCATTATAATACATATCAATTTATAGCTTGTATATCGGAAGATGTGTTGGCAATTTTTCTAATGGAAAGGATGACGATAAGAACACGTGACGCTCTTCAACTTCCAATGACCATGATGCTTATAAAGAATTTCCTGAATAAAAATTGAAGAATGTTCATTAATAGTATCTTCGTTGTAAAGTATAATAACTGTGGCATGTTTGATGATTTCTTGTAATTCAATAGTTACGACTGCATTTTCTATCTCTCGAACTAACAGCCACACTTCAACATATTGCTTTGTAATTTATTCGGCAATTTTCAAACCTTAAAACACGTTGGATTGTTATTTAGAGCTCGCCATGTATTTCCACTATCGCTAGAATTCTACCAATTCTTGTCATTTTTTTTCTATAAACTACGAAATTCCCGCAATTATACATTGCTAAAAATTGAATAATATTAACAATAGCTATTGTTTTGTTGCTATTGTTTAGAAAAAAAGTAATATTTGATAAATCAGTCATTGTTTCGGTTGTTTATTCATGAAACGTTAATATTTAATTTTCTCCATTAATTTGAATAAATGCACATCCAAATCATGGAGATTCCTTCCATAAATTTCCGTGTCAGAGTTCAAAATTTCTTTCAACCTTTTGACCCAGGCCAAAATACATCTAGCCAAATAGTGAAGGATTGTTGAAAGTATGCCAAATTATATCTATGATGAATAATTAATACATACTGTATCCTTAGTTTCTCAGGAAGTTGATGAGTTTTTTTTGTTCGAAATACGAATTTTGCGTGATTTGATAGGAAGTAAAGGTAATCTTTGTCAATACTTCCTAAACTGACGAATGTTTTACAATATCTTCGCTTTTGAACTGTGGATGATGAATTATATCCACTAGCTCATCGTAAGCTCAGGTAGCTATTGAGTAAAATAATAAAACAAAATTCACTTAATAAATATAAAGATAAAGAAATCATTAAATTGGTTCTTACATATGTTGTGTTTTTGAATCCAAAAAAACATTAATGCTTCGGTAATATTTTTGAAATACTTCATCAGTGTAAGACATTTGTTCATTGCTTAAGGATTTATCAACGATTTTGTCTGGCATTTCTACGTTCGGTACTTCATCATCATCTCATCACCCGATAATCCATCCTTGTTAGATTCTTCATAACCATCAGATAATTCATATTCGCTGAAATTATTATCATCATTACCGTCATCAAATCTTCATAAGATTCATTGTTGAGCAATTCATCTTCAGAAAATTCTTCCTCAGCGAAAAAATCATTAGCATTTCATAATCACTTTCATAGTTGACTCCTTCATTTGCCATTTCATAATAGGCTTCTTCGTTTGGCACTACGCAGTCGATTTCTTCATTTGGTACTACATTTTCTTCGTTATCTAATTCTAATTCAATACTTTATGTGTCTTTTTTATTGTCTGAAGAAGTGTTCTATTTCATTCTTTGTTTTAATTAATTAAATAAATTATATAAACAATATTCACCATTTATTCTAGCATCATTTTTATTATTTGAAAACGCTTCAAATGTAATATGTGGGTGTCTTATATAATTTTGAAAATAGTAATAGGAAGTGAAACGATTGCGAAACATTTGTAAAAACACTTACGCGGAAAATAAGAAGAAAATTTAAGAAAATATTTATTTAAACTTCTGGAACAGATCGAATTTATCACAACAATCAATCCTTACGTAATAATTTGACTTTAGTAATAACTATTTTATACTGTATAAAATCTACAATTAAAAAATCAAATCTCTAACCAAATTTAGTAATGATAATTATGTATAAAAAAAATCAAATCAAATTTAATAAGAAGTTATTTATAATGTCTTTTTTTTTCTCTTTGCCTTTCATTAAATAATCCTTCTAGAAAATCAAAGAAATGTGCGATTGAAAAAATAAGCACAATTAGTACAAATACTAAAAAAAACTCGCGATAATCAAGAAATAGCAGATTCATATGACCTTAACAATCTTTTGATTAATACAGATATTACGCAGAGTAAAAGTACTAAAAATACAAGTAAGAGAGGTCGCAAAAAGAAAATACAAGAAACTGAAGCTACAGATATCTGTCAGCTCTAGAAACAGAAATCAATAGAAGATCAATGTTAATTCTAGAAGAATGATTTCGAGGCCGTTATCTTTAGAATCAAGAGCCAATAACCGAAATGAATTCTTATCCTCTAAACTGAAATCAGCTTTGAAATCAAGAACCAACGAATTCAGCTCAATTAAATATTAATAGTCAAGAAAGGTTTTTTGGAATCGGATTCAAGATATTCATCAGGTGTCAAAGTCAAGACGATGACTATTTCGCTCTTTCAAAGAGAAGAACCAATAGTCCTAATTATTATGATCCTTCAAATAGAGCATTACATTCAAACTGACGAGGTCATTACCTTTAGGATCAAAAGCAAATACAATGAATATTATTAATAATACTTTTGACGACGCAACTCATCATTCTGACACAATTAACGAGGACAATTTAACGATATGACAATTTATCAGCTTTGTTCGTGTTTATGTATGAATCCTAATGTCTTACAGATGGTAAATAACATGCATTTGTTAATGCAAACTTTAGCTGTAAAAGGGTCAAGATTTATGCCATCTATCTCAACTGGGTCATTGAATATAACGTCAAATCAAAAGAATAAGACGAAGGCATGCCGTGACTTTTTAGAAGAATTGAAATGTCTATTTTTACGCATTCGAAATCCGCCGAAAAGTGCCTTTGAAGAATTGATACGACAAGTCCTTAAATGTGAACTCAATTCAGCAGAAGGCATTGAATAGCTTCATACGGAAAATAGACACTTTGGTGACTTTCGTTATTAATTAGGTGTCGAAACTCTGGTGGAGGATTTTAAAGAAAAAAAAATAAAAAATAAACTTTTTAGTATATTTCGTTTTCTTTTTATTTAATTTTTATTAATAATATTTATCAATTAGACTTACAACGATCCCATTACGAAAAGAAAAAATTATTTCTTTTGTGGATGAATCTGTGACGGCTCATGTGTTAAGTCAGTGTGGTTAAACACCACCAATATGAACGAATTACAGGTTCTGTGTAGATTTATACAACGTGCATTTGTTGTTAATAATTCAGCAATAGACACCGAAAAGACAAAAACTTTAGATAAATTGACAAAAGATATCAGAGTACCATCGCGAAATGGTAAAAACTTTGCCAATAATTTGCGCTTGTTATAAAATCTTCCATATGTACTATTTTCATTGTTTATTTTTATAATAATTACATTTAACAATTTTACATAATATAATACTTTATTTTTATAATCCGTTAAATTTACACCGTAGAAACCATTTAGAATTTAATTACTAAACTAACTAATAAATTTATCAGTAATTATTTCCTAACGCATCACAAAAAAAAATTCTACCGATTAATAATCGGTATTGTTTACTATTATATAAATATTTATTATAATTCTTTAATCTTCGAAACTACTTGATAATAAAACAGTGGCGACATTTTTACGATTCGCGACGTAACGTGCAGTAACATGATTTTCTAACGATTAAAAATCGAACACGTGACGAATAAGTATAAAACATCGGGTTTCTTTAAAGTACCTTAACAAGTGATGAAAAAGTTTAGAAGGAAAGAACCATATCAAAGTAATAATGCAAAAATTGTTACAAGTATTAGAAGCTTTACTGGTAATGATCGTAATAAATCTTCTATTACCTGTTATTGCTCCAAAATATCGTTCGGAAATGTTGTATTGGTGTACCTCTTCATGTTGTAAGTATCTAAATTGGCACTATCATCTGGTACTGTTAGCTTAAGATTTGCATCCCTCGGTTTTAACTGCGCCAAAACTGCGGCTATGATGATCAATATATGCGGATCTTTAGGACAATTCGGACTCCTTGGCAAAGAAATATGTCAAAATGGCCACTTTTGACATCAGGGACCAATTGTTTAGAATCTCCGTCACCCAAGCTGCAAGCCTCCTGATGAATGCCATAGCATAGCCATGATAAATTAGCTTCGTTTCGCTCTTAGTTTACGATAGAATTTGAACAATATTGTAAATAGATAGTTCTTTTCTTGGGCCTATTAAGAACGCCGGCATTTGCAGTAATAGTTGTAATTTGTTATATTTAGTTCACATTTATTTATTAAAACTATTTTCTTTATTTAATTCAATAAAAACTTTATTTAAAATTGATATACATTAATTCTTTCGCTATATTACATCGCATTCAATAAATTAAATAAATTACACTAATTATCCTTCCAAGGTCCAACTATCGACCAGGTAAAAAGGATGATTTGTTCAAAAAATCGATTCAACATATAATACTCGTGATGGTCGTATTGTTCAATTGTCTGGCTGGTAACATTGTTGATCTCGTTGGTATAGATCAATATTTTCGCAAATCTGATACCATTACTACTTCAGAGACTGCTTATAATTTGTAGGTTATGAAATTTTCAGTATCTCCTGTAGTTTCAAATAGCTGTTGATGTAAAGAATTCGGCCAAATTAAGATTAAATGTGTATCCAAATCAGATTCTTGTGTGCGAACTAGTAATTCTGAATTTGTAGAGAAACTTTTCAAGCTGAATCTTCAATAACTGTTTGATCCAAACGCTAAACAAACCTAAATCGCATATACATAAAGGCTTTCCCTATGAGAGTTATTCAATGAATGATATTGATGAAAAAATTACGCGTAATGATTTCAAGGCACATGCATGTCTTTTAGATAAAGAGCATGGTTGTGACTCTCGTAAGATTAGTATTTTGTCCTAATACTATACAAATTTGTTAGTAAATTTAACCAAAGGGTTCAATACCTAATGAAACCAAAAATCTTGCATTGTTGTATTCCAATGGGAAAATATATGCTCTTGCCGTTTCAACACAAATGCTGTTGTATTATATCCTGATTCTATACATCGTGGCGATGATCAAATAATTCCTACTCGTCATTGTGCTATTTATGCTGTTTTCTTTAACAGCTATTCCAGAATTGTTGGAACATGTTTTCCTTATAGAAAATCAATGTCCTAAAAGTTATATATATAGTCATCATGGTCACGTCGAAAAATATCGTTCTGGTACTCCATTGTCCAATATAAAGGCTCATAAATATACTTTAATTTTCAAATTAAATAAGCTGACTTTAACTTAACAGAAAAATATTTTTTTAGGAAAATAAATGTTTTGTTTCTTCGTACTAATACAGCGGATAAGCTTTCCCTAAACTAAATTCTCACATTGGAAACTCATGAGAGGATTAGAATGCGGTAATGTAGCAAACATTATTAAGAGCATAAGAATAAAGGACTTTCCGAAGAAATATGTACATTTTATATATTATATTTAACACAATATCAATAATTCAATTGATAACTCCACTTCTGAACTTATAGATACTAGAGCAATATTAAACTTTTATTGAAATATTCAAATTATGCAATACAAATGATTTATAAATATTTGCTAGATTGAAGCATTTTTTATACGTGTTTTCAATAAATTTTTAATTTTAAAATTTTTAAACTTAGAAGAGTATTTAGTTTTTAAATATTCAGGATTAATAATTATTAAGGAATCGGGTAAATTTGGTAAGCTTTTTATTTGAGTATTGTAGCAATAGAGTTCTATCAAGGAATCGGGTAAATTTGGTAAGCTTTTTATTTGAGTATCATTGCAATAAAGTATTGTTAAGGAATCGGGTAAATTTGGTAAGCTTTTTATTTGAGTATTTGAGCAATAGAATTCTATTAAGGAATCGGGTAAATTTGGTAAGCTTGTTATTTGAGTATGAGAGCAACCGAGATTTGTTAAGGAATCGGGTAAATTTTGTAAGCTTGTTATTTGAGTATTGTAGCAACTGAGTTTTGTTAAAGAATCGGGTAAATTTGGTAAGCTTGTTATTTGAGTATTGTAGCAATAGAGTTCTATCAAGGAATCGGGTAAATTTGGTAAGCTTGTTATTTGAGTATTGCAGCAACTGAATTTTGTTAAGGAATCGGGTAAATTTGGTAAGCTTGTTATTTGAGTATTATAGCAACTGAGTTCTATTAAGGAATCGGGTAATTTTGGTAAGTTTGTTATTTGAGTATTGTAGCAACTGAGTTTTGTTAAGGAATCGGGTAAATTTGGTAAGGTGGTTATTTGAGTAATAGAGCAATAGAGTATTGTTAAGGAATCAGGTAAATTTGGTAAGCTTGTTATTTGAATATTATAGCAATCGAGTATTTTTAAGGAATCGGGTAAATTTGGTAAAGTTTTTATTTTAGTATTATTGCAATCGAGTAATGTTAAGGAATCGGGTAAATTTGGTAAGGTTGTTATTTTAGTATCATAGCAACTGAGTTCTGTTAAGGAATAGGGTAATTTTGGTAAACTGGTTATTTTAGTATCATTGCAATAGAGTATATTTAAGGAATCGGGTAAATTTGGTAAGCTTGTTATTTGAGTATTAGAGCAATAGAGTATTATTAAGGAATCGGGTAAATTTGGTAAGCTTGTAATTTGAGTATTAAAGCAACTGAGTTCTGTTAAAAAACTGGGTAAATTTGGTAAGCTTGTTATTTGAGTATCATAGCAATAGAGTATTGTTAAGGAATCGGGTAAATTTGGTAAGCTTGTAATTTGAGTATTGTAGCAACTGAGTTTTGTTAAAGAATCGGGTAGATTTGGTAAGCTTGTTATTTGAGTATTGTAGCAACTGAGTACTGTTAAAGAATCGGGTAAATTTGATAAGCTTGTTATTTGAGTATTAGAGCAACTGAATTCCATTAAGGAATCGGGTAAATTTGGTAAGCTTGTTATTTGAATATTATAGCAATCGAGTATTTTTAAGGAATCGGGTAAATTTGGTAAGCTGGTTATTTTAGTATTTTTGCAATAGAGTTCCGTCAAAGAGTTTGGTAAAGTTGGCAAGCTGGTAATCTGAATATTATTACAGTCGAGAACTTG
>CAMKVN010002628.1:0-12903 GCA_946474995.1 Funneliformis geosporum
AATTATATTTTTTATATAGTAATAATATTACTAAAATTAATATTTAATATTTTATAAAGAAATTAATAATTTTTTTTTAATTTCGCAGGTAAATTTGCCTGCTAGACAATTTAATGGATAATAGTTTTAGCATTTTAGCATTTTGTTATAGTTTCAATATAAGTAATTATAGGAGTTTAATATAGTTCTAACAGTTTTAGCAATTCTCAATTTTGTTAAAAAAAATCCTCTAGTTTCTCAAGTAACCTTAATCATGCCTAAAGTTACTTATTTAAACTTATTTTTGATATAGCTTAATATCTAAATTTTTAGTTTTACTAAATTTTTACTAAGTATTTGATATAACTTTACTATTTTTATAAGCTTTGATATAGTTTACCTTTTTCTGAATTTTGTAGATTTTTAATAAAGTTTTAATATCATTTAACCAAGTTTTTCTTTACTATTTAGATGTCTATTTAAACTCTTAATTTCATCTAACAACCTTAATCATTTCTAAATATTATAGAAATTAAGCTATGTAGATGTAAATAAAATCAGTGATTAATAGAAACTTGATTTTTTCTGATAGATCTATAGTAAAACTTCAAAAATCTTAGATTAGTTCAGATTAGAGACTAATCTGATCTGATTTGAAATTTTTGATTTAATTTAATTCAGATTAGAAATCTAAAAAAGTCAATTTGAACTGAACTAAATTAAAATTTTTTTTGTATTTGATTTAATTTAATTTAATAAATATTTGATTTCATTTGATTTAATTCAATCAAATTGATTTAATTTGATTTGATTTGATTAAATATTCAATTCAATTCAATTCAATTTTTAAAAAAAAATCAGATCAAATTCAAATTGCTTTAATATTTATTTGATTCAATTTTAAGGAATCCTATTATATCTGTTATATCATATTATATATTCATAATATTCAAATGAAATTTTAATATATTTAAAGGTAAAATCAAACATATAAATAACCTTATATAATAGTATTTCAATTTATAGTTATGATTAAAAAGATTTATATATTAACTACTTTAAATTACACATAATCATTTTAAATATTTATGAATTACAAAGTATTTTTTGTGTTCTAATTAGAAAAAGTTGATATAAATTTTATTTAATAAATTATATTTTTAATTTACTATCTTTATCTTGCTAAAAATCTTTTTGTATATGTATCATTATGAGTTTATAAAACTAATAACTCATATTATAGATAATTATTTATTAATAATTGTATTAAGTTTATAATTTTTTTAATATTTATAATTATAATTAAATATATATAATTGAATTGCTTTTAGAGAATCAAATGAAGAGAATAAAATACATACAGTATTATTTAGAAGAAATAATGCAAGTATAATTTACAAATACATAGTTATGAAAATCAAAGTTCTAAGATTTTTTAACCAAATGAAGATTTTTTATTTTATATTAATATATATAAGCTTTAATCAGTTATATTTTTATAACATATTAATCTAATAAAAAATTACGTAATCTGTATTTAAATATTTTTTATAGTTAATCTAAAAATAGGTTTTCATGATTAATATCCTCGGCATTTTTGATTCATAAAATTCATCTATTGTATATTTAAATGGTATAATATTATTTTTTTTAACACAATATCTTACAATTCGGACGGAAAGTATTATAAATGTGCTCATAATAGGTAATACGTTCCATATAATAATATTAAAATGAAAAAAAAAGTAAAATTACTCCTGTCCGAAAGTATAAATACGGATTGATTTCTAATTTCTAAAATACTCACTCACAAAGAGAGAAAAAAAATCAAATTATTAAATTGATGATTCAAAAAAAAAAAATAATGCCTAAAGAAAGAAAGACATTCTCTTCTAAAAAATCTTCTCAACCGAAACAGAGAAAGAATCGTAGGAAAATTCATCTTTTTACACCAGAATTCCAAGCTAAATTAAAACGTACTATTGATGAATATTTGGAAAAGATAACTCAGGAAGAGGGATTCGTCTTTCCAACAAACATTCCGCGCAAAGATTTAATTTCCCTTGTAAGAGGACAAGCGGAAGAAAGGGAAAGGTGACTCGCCCTCAAAACGCATTCATTCTTTACAGTAAAGGTTTACAACTCGAATCAGGAATGAAATTCCCAACGCAGATTTTAAAAGTATTTCCAAAAGCGCAGGAAACCTTTGCCACTAGAATAATATCGTTTTCCTGGTACATTTTCTTCCAAAGTCCAGCATCAGGATCCCATCAAATTAAAAATAATTAAACCATATTATCCACCCTATGCGCTCTCGTTCATTAAAACCTATTTCCTAATTACAAATATCAACCGAAACAAAAGGAAACCATTTAGCAAAAATAAAAAAAAATAATAATAATATCAAAGATTACGTTAATAATAATTTTATTAATATTGAAGATTCGAGATTCGATAAAGGGTAGAGGAAAACTGTGTGAGCCAATGACAAGCATACTCCGGATTTACAAAGGTCCCATTATCAACAGTTTCCATCAAGGTTTTATGAAGATATTTCAGCCTCCTCTCGCATAATACAAATCCAACAAGATAATTCCTCTGAACCCGAGTATTATGATTCAACATGCTCAGCATCCTGAATCCCGGTACATTTTCTTTTGACGGGAATCACACCGGAGGATTCTTCTAAAGATGATTTTACCAACAACCACGATCTTTCCTTTTTTTGATATGCTATCAATCAAATTTATACCGATCAACTAATTACCATAACAATCAAAGTTTCGTCAACGATATGAATAATTTAAATGCTCTTTATGAAAATGACCCGTTACAAGCATATAATATAGAATTTCTTAATGGATGGCATCTTACATTAACATACATAAGTAATATTTTAAAAAGTTCGGATTTATTTTATTTATTTTATGATAAATGATCAATATAGCTATAAATAAAATAATATAATCTCTTTTTTAAATTTTTAATATGTTAGACAAAGGATTGATTGTTCGTCTTTGTTTTAAAATTTAATTATATCATTATTTGATGTAGGTGAGAATATTTTGACAATAAATTTTATTATGCTTATTTAAGAATTAGTAAATATTTAAATAAATAAAAAAAAAAATAACTAAATAAAAATCAAATTCCAATTATTAATTTCTTAGAATAAAAATACAAATTTTTGTTTGAGGAGTAATTTCCAACTCAGCGGTTACAGTAACCTATGAGACTTTAACAGGTGAAATTTTTCCTCAACTAAACGATCTAGAACCTTTTTTTTTGCTGGTAACGAGCTCTGAACAATATGTACCAATCTTAATTTGCATAAATTTATGCATAACTGATTAACGCATTTTACCCACCAGATTCCTATTTCCGTTAACAGGATTCTATACAAAACTGGGGGTAGATTCATAACAAGTGTTACAAAATATTTTTTTTACAATGGCAGATTTGGTTAGTTCGTTTACGTTGTCGCACAATTTCGAAACCTGTTTATTGTTATGTAATAAAAAAGATTTCTCCCGATTTATTTTTAGTCATGGTTTATGCGTTTTATTTTTAATATCTGGAGATTCACCAATAAAGCATAAGTTTAAGCATGCTCAAGGAAACTGTAATAATGAGATCAAAAACAACCTTTGTAAGCTCACGTTATAAAACGCAAGAGAAAAATTCTATGTTGTCAGATGAATTAACAATATTGACTTTGTAATAAAATTAATAAAATTGAAATTTATTGATTTTAGTTTTTTTGATATTGGGATCCAATAAGTTTTAATTTTGAGAACACGAATTTTATAGCAATGTCTATCAAATTTAAATTTATTGATCTGCAACGGTTGTAGGAAAATCCCTACTGATGGTTAAATTATCGATTGCCAACTTTTATCAAAGTATGTATTTCAACATTCACCAGAATATTTTATGGCATAAAATAAAATACAAACTCCCCCAGCATCACTGACAAAAAAAGCTTGACGCGAGGTGATGATTATATTATTTATATAACCACCGTGCCCGTAGGAATTCACGAAATATCACGTGACACTATCGTTTTTATCTTACTTTATTTTTCAAGTATGTTAAGTTTTAAAAAATCGCTTCTTCCTTAACAAATAAGAAAATCAAAAGACCAGCAGATAATGGTAAAATCTGATGCAAACTTTATCTGCATCTCTTGATGTTATTGATAAAAAAAAAATTTAATTCTGTTGATATGATATGTCAGAGGTGATGAAACGGGCGGTAGTAATGTTTAACGATAATAATGATAGTTAGTTTTTGATGATGTGCATAGGATGGAACTGATGATGGTGATTCAGTTGGACATTTTTTTTTCATTTTCAAATAATGAAATCAATAACGCACCAAAATTTAACGATTTCACTTTATCATAAATCATAATTTATCATCATTAATATAATTAAGCAGAAACAAAAGGAAATAACCGAAATTGTAAGGATTACTAAGGAGAAATTCATTTTTAATTTGGTAACAAATTAATATAAAAATTCCTTGCAACATTAAAATAACAATCTTGCAATAAGGAATCAAACAAATTACATTGATTTCCGTCCGTATTTGTTCTTTTACCACTCATATTCTACGCCAGCGTTATTTTTTTCGATGTTCCAACTGTCACAACCATATTTTCCCAACCATGCCTAATATTATCTCTAGCTTCTAAATGTTGTGTTGCAAACTGTACTACTGTACTAATAAATTCATTACGCTTCCTTCTAATGGGAAGCTCAAATTCGAATTTATTGTCTTCCATAGAAAACCAGCTATTTTAGAAGTGTATGTTACTACGATTAAGCATATAACGAAATATTATATATGCATTTTGAGGTCTTGGGGTTCCTTGCGCCCTTGAATTAGGTGCAGGTGTCAATATTGTTTTAATTTCTGAAAATTCTTTAACAAACAATATTTTAATGACAGAATTTTCATTTTTATTAAAATAAATGTTCTTGATTTTTAATGAATCTAGCTTTTCTGCTAGTTTTAATTTCTCATCAATGTTTGATGAAGTTTGTAGAGATATTGAAGTAGAGGAAGTAGAAGCAGTGGTAGTTCTTATTGCTGTTTTATTAGCTTGACGACGACGAATTGTACTTTTATTTGTCATTTTAATGTTTGTGTTGATTTGAGAAAATAAATTCTTAATAGAAAAAATAATTTTTAAGTTTTGAAAGTTACAACGAATATAAAAAATAATTGACAACTTTATATAAGAAATTTTAGGGTTGAAAAGCAGACATTTTTTTTTTTTCCAACATTGAAATTTTTTTTTTTTTTTAAATCGATTTTTAGAATGTTCGAAAAAAGAGTAGATCCCCTAAAAAAATTTTATCCTTTAATAGAAAGTAAATAATAAATAATAATGCGAAAAGAATTAAAAAAAAGAATAATAATTTTATTTCGGAAAAATTAGAAATACTTTTAATTGAAACAAAACATTAATATTTACGAGTACAAAGGTTTCTTTATGAGAGTTAGGCAATCCAATAAATAAAATCGTGAATAAAAATAGGTCAAAACGTCCATGCTGTAATTGAATGAATAAAATTTTTCAGGATAATTGATATTTTTGCATTGTTCTTAAAATAATATTGAAATTGTCGTTCTTTGAAGAAAATTAATTTTAAAACCTCATATACTATAAATAATTTGTGTAATCTAAATAAATGTGAATATGTGAATTCTTTTTATTTTGCATATCTCCTCACATCGTTTCTACAGAATTAAAACCAAATTAAAAAAAAATAAATGTAAATAGCGAAGTTTCTTGTACTTTAAAATCTGGATATGGTTGTTCTTTATCCTATTGAGTCTTCGATATGAGAAGCTGAAGCTTTTTCTCACACACGAGTTTTTTTGTATAAAAAAACTTTTAAAAAAAAGTTTTCTATTGAAATTTAATGAATTTAATGTATCCTAAATTGTAAACGCCAAGGAATTTTAATTTACACAACATAAACTGCAATTGATTTTCACAATACATTTTCTGTAGAGTACAAATTACACATTTGTTTTTGATGATGTTTTACATGTTTTACATTCTTTAATATTGATATTTAATAGACATTTTCTTTAACATTACGTTTTAAAACTTTTTTAATTTTATAAATCATTTTATTCTTGACAATATAATTTTTAATTTGAAAAAAACCATTTATAAAATAAAAATTGTAAATTACAATTCTATCAATAACCAAATCCATCGAACGGGTAAAAAATAACAATATGGTCAAAAAACGGGGGCTTTTTGTTATAACAAAAAACTATATATGAGAAATTAAATCTAACCAAAAGGCTTTCAAGAACATTTATTTAATAATAATAAAAATTCATTCATTAAAAATATTGTTTCTGAAAATGAAAATTTTCAGAAATTAAAACAATGTTGAAACTTGCACCTAAGTCAAGGTGCCAGAAACTCAAAGACCTCAAAATGCGTATATTTTATTTCGTAAAGATGTCTCAAAAGGGTTGTATATGTAAAGATGGTTAAAAAGGTCGAACATGAACAGAAGATATAATACTCGAAGTGGTGGATAAATAGTTTTAATGCTTAAATTACCTTTTTGATATTTTCAAGGCATTTATTGTATTTTATTGTTGTATTATTTAAAATGTAATACAATCTTTAAATTGATACAAAATTTATAAAGTTTGATGTAGACGATCTTGTTTTTTTGATATCAAAATTAAACTATAAATTAAATTTTTTATATCGGCATTAATATATTAATTAAGCTAGTAAATAAAAATATACATATTATTATTTTTATACATTTGTAAATTATTAGTATAAATTACTGATTTTATTGATCTTGAGTATTATTTAATTCCTGAAATGGATGACGAAATGGATCTTTATATCATTAAAATTTAATGTTTTAGTATCAAATCATTGTACTTATCTATTTTTTTTTTCAAAGAAAATAATTTTGCTAAATATAATAAAGAAACATATAATTTGTAATTCGTTAATAAATGCTTAATCCATCTAGCAATGTTGTAAATATTTAGATAAAATGTAATAAAGGATTTGGAGTTGATATATTGGCCAAGAAATTGTTGATGCTATTTAACATAATATAATTGAATTAATGCTTTAAAATTTAATAAATTCTAAAATAAATGAAATATTAACATACCTGCTTCAAATATTATTAGATGTTTAAGTCAACATCATAAAATCACATGATAATATCATTATTGTGCTTTGCGTTGATAAATAATCAAAATTATTTTTTTTCAGAAAAGATGCGTCAAAAGACAAAAAAATTTGTTTAAAAATAAAATAAAAAGCTCCTGAATTATAGAAGTACAATTATCTAATCAAGATAAAATACCAATAGCTTTTAATTGACCAAATAATACAACAGTTGAGCAACATGGTACTAGAATTGTATCAATTACATTCCAATTTTATTATTATTCTAACTTGTATAGCAGATGGAATCCTAATCCTAATGGTATAATTATTCGTGCTAATAAGAAAGGTTAGATGAATGAAAATAAAATGATTTGGTGAGTAGAAAATATTTGGAGACAATGTGCAAGATGAAGTACAAACCCAAAATTTTTTTAGTACTTATCTCCTTTACAGCTCATAAAACTGATGCTATAAAAATTGGTTTTATGAAAAAATACAGATTTAGTTATTATTTCAGGTGGATTAACTTCTCGTTTAAAACTAATTTATATATCATTAAATAAATCTTTCAAATCTAAGTTACTTATTTTTTTTAATTGTTATTTAATTAAAATAAATTAATTTAATATTAAGTAAAATAGATGCGATATCTTTATAATAACGTGATGAATGAAGCTATTAAGGATTATATGCTATCTGGAAAGATCAAACGATCATCTTACTCACTTGTAGCAACTTGTGTAAAACAAAGTTGGGATTCAATTGATTCTGATATGATTAGACGTTCATTTAAATGTTATAGCATATCAAATTCTTTAGATAGGAAGGAGGATAATCTAATTTTTAATTTCAATAAAATAGAAAAAATAAATAATCAAGAAAGAGGCATTGAAGAAGATGTCACCAATAGTAAAACACATGCAAATAAGTTGCCAAAGAAGATATTGTAGTTTGTAATCAAGATGAGTCAGCATTTCATTAGTGATGCCACCTTTAAACTTTGGATTTAACTTTTTCTAATTAAGCTGCACTCAATAGTTAGAGGTGGCTTTTTTATACTATCTGAACTTTCAAAGGTGAATTTATTATTATTTTTTCTATTTAAGTCACTTCTGACAGTTAGGATGTGACTTTTTCTAATAAAGTTACACCTGAATTGTTAGAAGGAGCTTTTATTATCGCATCTAAACTTTTAGAAAAACTTTTATTAATAGTTTTTATAATTTAAGTCACCCAATAGTTCAGATATAACTATAATATCATTTTTTTAATAAAAGTTACTTCCAATACTTCAAATATGACTTTTTCTAATAAGCTGCATCTGAACTGTCTGAGATGGCTTTTATTATCACATCTGACAACTTGTAGGTAACTTTTATTATTATTTTTCTTAATAAAAGTTATCTGACAGTTCAAAGGTGAATTTATTATCATTTTTTTCTAATAAAAGTCAACTCTAACATTTTGGACATGATATATTTTAAAGTTGCATCTGAACTGTCGAAGGTGGCTTTTATTATCATAACTGAACTGTTAGAGGACTTTTTATTATGAAAAATAATAAAAGTCATGTCTGAACTGATTGAGCGATTTTTTTTAGTATTTAATAACCTGAAATTTTAGATTAATTTGAAAATTTTCAGTTCAGATCAGATTAGTTCAGATTGACATTTTTTGAATTTATAATCTGAACGGAACTGAACTAAAATCCTGGATTAAATCAGATTGGACTCTAATTTGAACTGAACTGGAATTTTTGAAGCTTTACTTATAAGTGATAGAATTTTTTCTAATTGTTATTATAAATGAGAAATTAAAGATTGCTGTTAGCTTAATAACTAAATATGATGTTTTACATTCATAATTTAATTTGCTATTTACAGATATTTCAATATAAAGAAAGTAATCAATAACAAAATATTTTTATCGTATCTAATGTATAAAAAAATAATTTACATTAATATTATATTGTAATATAGACTATATTATAAATTTTTTTACAAATTAAAATTAACTTATAAGATAAATCTAAAACTAGTTATAATTTATATTTAGTTCAGAAAAAAAGTCAGTAATAATTTTTTGATAAAAAATTTTTATAATTTTAACAAATACATACTGAATTATTATTATTTCTAATAAAGTCACTCCAATATTTCATTATCAGTATATTCACTTTGATTTTCTCCTGATTGAGTAATTAAAGCTCTAAATCGAGAAACTAACTAATGAGTTTTGGCTTTTTCAATCAAAACATTCAAGTTTCTAATTGAGTGATCATAAGATCCTCAGTTTCTGATTGAGAGTTTAAATATTGCGTTGTTAGCTAGAAAGCTAGAAATAAAACTTAGATGATATAATTCAGTCCTTTGAATTAATTATACTAACTTTATCATAATCAAGCCTCTATGAAAACATGGCAAAAGGTAATAGTAAATGAATAACATATATCTTTATTGAACTCTTGGTTTATTTCCAAAATCTATCTTAAGTTATTCTTTAATTTAAGGGAAAATACATGCTAATTTATATATAAAATAAACTAATAGTATTTAATATGATAAATATATCTAATATAATAAATATAATAAATAAAATAAATCTATTGAATATAACAAATTTAATAAAGTTAATAAATATAAAAATATAATAAATATGTTAAATATGGATTATTGGTCAAATATGACCAATCTGTCATATTTGTCAAATAAGTCAACTATAAATTTAAAGATTAATTTTTAATGATCTTTTAATAATGTAACGTTATCTTGCAGCTAACTCTCAGTTTCAGTTCCTGATTGAGTGGTTAAATTCTACATAATCTACATAAGATTCTCAGTCAAAACCTATGTAATTTTTATCATTTGATTATAAAATACAAATACATATTTTGGTTTTTAGGTTTTTAAAGTCAATATAAATTTGATCATAAGTATCTCTAACACCTTTAAGGGTAATGTTTTAAAAGCGAGATATATTTGTAGATTTAAACAAATTAAAGTACAGTGAACTCTTGATATAATGAACTCTAAGGTCTGAATCTCAACTTTATTATAAGCTTATAATGAATTTTTTAAAGAATTTAATTAGTAGGTTTACTATAATAAGGTATATTTAATATATTTGATTTAAAAATTCACTATATTAAGGTTTGACTGTATTTATTTCTACCATTTTGCTTCTTTTTCAACTTTAATTCCTTCATTAACGTCGAGTTTAAATATCATAAACAGATTATTTATATCCTTGTAGTTACTCTTTGCAATTTTTTTAGCAATTGAAACTATAACTCATAAAAATTCCATATACTCATTATTCAGAATAAGAACTGTTTTTCTTTCCGAGTCTATAATTACTTCTATAGTTTTTGTTTTTTGAAGAATAAATAATCATAAAAAACAAAAAAAAATAAATTAAATTAAAAAATATATATTATAGAAAGAAAGGAAAAAGAAAGAAAGAATGAGAGAACGAAAGTCTGCCAATGTTTTTTTTATTAAAAAATTTACTTTATGCAAATCCTATTAGTTAAATTAATAGTTGTCCGATTTAGAATGTCAAGTCTAATAGTAATAGACTTTTGAAAATATGGAAGCTAATCTATTAAAAATGAGTTACAGAAACTTTTAATAAAAAATAAGATTTTTGATTCATATTATAGTATATTAAATGAACTTTATTTGGTTAAATTTTTAGAAGCTATTAGCTTATTAATAAAGCAAGTAATTAGGCTGGTAAAAATGCTTAAAATTTTGTGTAACATTAATCATAAAATCTAAATTTAGAATTTAGAAATGATATACATTAATTTTAGAAATGATCGACATATATTAAAATTAAATTTAATAGTTTATAATTTCAAAATTTTATATTTTATATTTTTTATACATATAAACTTTTCATTTATAAGTGGGAAGGGGTCTGAAGGGTATTCTTACTTCTCAGAAAAAAATTTTTATTATAATAATGTTTTTTTTTTTTTTTTTTTTTTTAGAAAAAATGTTTTAATTAAAATAAAATAAATAATTTATAAATGAAAATTTATTAAAAAAGAATATAAAAAATAAAATAATAAAATAAAATAAAATAAAAGTAAAAATAAAAATAAATATAAATATAAAATAAAATAAATAATAATAATAATAAATATTAAGATTCAAAGCAATAAATATCTTTATGTAGATTATCTATATATTGTCTAATTTTTTTATACAAATATTTTTTCCTTTCACTTAACATTGTTGCTACTTCTAAAATATTTAATTGCTTATGTATATTAAAATCCTTATTATTTAAAAGATTAAAAAAAAATTTCATCATCACCAGATTTTTTTAAATAATAAACTTTTCCTAAATCTTGTGGTAATTTACTAAAATGAGAGTAATAGTAATCTTTTATATAAGGACAATTTATAAAATTTTGTGTAAATAATCCTTGAAAATCATATCATTTCCATTCATCTTCATTATTATATTTAAGTCCTATATTAGCACTTACAGATTTATTTATAATTTTTTCAACATCATCTATAGTATTAACTTTATTATCTTTAAATTTTTTTTTGATTTTTCCAAAAAATGAATCACAAATGAATTTTGTATGATCTAGTATTATAAAATTAATAGTAATATTATCAAAATAACTCATTATACATAACCAATTCCAAAAAAATAATGATAAATTATTTTTATTTTGTGCATCACAATTATCACAGGTTATTTGTAAATTTTTTGCTTTAGGATTATTTTCAATAAATTTTTTAATTGCTTAATAAACCATATTTAATGTTGTATTTATTCCTTTTTCTACACCTTTTAGAAATTCATCTTCAGCAATTATAAAATTTATTTGTTGATTTTCTTCTCCAGTTTAACAAATACCAAATAAATGAATTGCATAAGCACCTTTAAAATAAATTGATCCTATTTGTTGTGATGAATAAGAAATTGATATATGTTAAGCCCAATCATAACAAATATGTATTGTTGATTTATCTATTTTATTATTTCTAATATTATTATTATAATAGTTTCTTTTAAGATTAGCATTATTTCGATTTTCTTCATATTCTGCTTTAATTATTATAAATTTATCATAATTATTTTTGGAAGTTTGTATTTGTTTTTTAAAATCTTCACAAACTTCACAAAGATCTGATCCTGATAATTGAAACTTAATATTTGGTACAGTACTATACCAAAGACGTTGTAGTTGCCATAACCCTTATTTTACAAATGTATAGCATTTTTGAGTTCGATAAGCTTCAACATAGCTTGTATCTTCTGAATCGTTTCTGCCATTCGACATCAAAAAGATTTGTTTTACAAATTAATTTTTAATTGCTAAGAATCTTTTCTTTCACGTAAAGCGATAATTTTCTTTAATGTTTCTTTTCAATGTTATTGTCGTCTAATCTTTAATCAAGTTATTCTTTAAATTGGTTTATTTCTTCTTTTTATTCTTTCTATAACTAATTCTATTGTCATATATCTTTATTTCTTCCAAGTGTTTCTTCTAAATATTACTTTCGAATATGTCTTCCGAAAGTTTCTTCTGAATATTATTTACAAATATTATTTCTCCTTATTAATCTTTAATATTTTCCTTAATATTTTTACTTATTTTCTCTTTATATCATTCGTTTAAATATTCTTTAACTTCTGTCATATTTTTATTATTCCTTTTAAGTTTTATTTCTGCATTACTTCATTAACATTTTTCTAAAATTTAAGTTTATATACAAGCG
>CAMKVN010002629.1:0-12898 GCA_946474995.1 Funneliformis geosporum
TTTAAATTTTAATTTTAAATTGTAAAACTCTTATTTAATATTATAATTAATTAATTTATATAGAATAAATAAAATTTAATTTTTTATTTTTATTTTTTTTTTTTAATAACATATATAATTTAATATTTATATATTAAAATCCAACCAAAAATAATGTATACAATATATTGATTAGACGTAAAAAATTCAACCAAAAATAATATACTGATTAGACATAAAAAATCTAACCAAAATTACGTATATAATATACTGATTAGACATAAAAATACAACCAAAAATAATGTATACAACATACTGATTAGACGTAAAAAATCTAACCAAAAATAATGTATATAATATATTGATTAAACATAAATTCCATATTTTTTGCATACAGAAAAAGTCAATTTTCAGTATCTAGTATATGGAAATACTAATTAAATATAATGTATACAATATACTGATTAGACGTATAAAATCTATGTAAAATTACATATACAATATACTGATTAGATGTATACATTTTGTATTTTTCTGCATATGGAAAAAGTCAATTTTTAATATCTAGTATACAGAAATATTTACGAATTTATTATACTATTTTTCTATGTTTATTATATATTTTTTAAACGTATTATTTTTGTATACTTTCCTTATACAGATTATTTATAGGGTTAGTAAATGTTTATAATAAATTGCTAAATTCTATAAAATAAAATAATTAATTATTATATTAAAATTAAATAATAATTTTAATTTAAAAAATTTTATATTAACTTATATAGTTTGTTTAGATTGAATAAGGTTTTTAAAATAAATAGTGACTATTTTATCTTGTTTCTTTAGAAACTATAATTAAATAATATTTATCATAAAGCTCTTTTTGAATACCTCATAGCTTACTAATAAAATAACTGTTATTTGTACTCTTAAAATAGACAGCAACTTTAATTACTTTATTGGATACAGTTTTTAAAATTAATGATTCTTTAAAAATATTACTAATTGTTAACTGATATTAATAAACAAAACATGGAAAAAAATAATTTCTAGATAATCTCGTAAATGTTTTTTATCTATTATTAAAATATAAATTAAAATATTAAATTTTTAAGATTAATAAAATATTATTATTAATATTATTTATTACTTATTATGTTCTAGCATAAGCTAATATACTATCTGATAATATTATATTAAATTTAATATCTAATTTATAAATTTTTTGAATCAAATCTTTTATCTTTAGTATTATTTTAATTAAATATTTATATTTATTACTAATATCTAAAACTTTTCATATTAAAATTTCACCCAATGATATTATAAATAATGATATAAAAAATGTTGATTTAAAATGTTTTTCTATCCATTAAATACTAATACAACTCCAATTTTATCATTTGTTAATTTTTCATCTCTTAATATATTTAAATCTTGAGTTTTTCTATTTAATATATGATTAGATAAGCTTTTTTTTTTGGTAAAATAGAAAGAAGAAGAGAACTTAAAAATTTAAAAATTTTATAATTACTAGATATTTGACCCACTAAAATGTAAATCCATTTGCTACTGACATCTTTAATAAAAAACATTTAAATTTTGGTATTTCTTTTTTAGTAGGTTTATGAATAAGACTGCTTTCAATAATAATATATTTTTTTGTTTTAACTTAATAAAGATTTCATTTAAATGATATTGATGTTAAAGCAAATGATTTTATTAAAGTTGTTTCTTCTATTAATTTAAAATTTAAATCTATAAAATAATTTTACATAGATTTTAAATATTTTAAAACTTTTTTATTATTCTTACTAGAATCATTAATAATTTTTTGATGTTTATATTTTTCAGCTGCTTCAGCTTCTCTCTTATTATCTGTTAAATTTATTATATTATCTAATTCTTCTATATTTTCAATTTTTTCTTAAAAATATAAACAATTTTTTAAATGATATTTAATTTGAGGTTTTTTATTAATAAATGTATTTTTTAAAACTTTTTTATGTTCTAATTTTTCAATACAAGCAATACATGCTGCATAAGTATTATAAGAATTTTGTTTTTCAAGAACCTTTATATATTTGGTAAGCCAATAGGTTCTAGATTTTTTTATTTTTTTATTTTTAAAAAAAATAAATTGAAGATAAAATTAAAACTAAATTTAATATTGGAAAGTATTGTAAGTTTCCAATAGAAGCTTTCAATCACTATATCCAATAGTCAAAAAATTTGATTGGAAGCTTTTAAAGCACATAAAATATTGGAAGATCGGCATTTTCTAATAGTTCCAATAGAACTTCCAAATCCAACGAAATGCTATTGGAAGCTTCACTGTCCTTTAGTTACACAAATTATTGAATTTTTATTGGTAGATTTCTTATCACGTGATAAATGATCGTCGCCGAAAAAAATTTGAAGACTTCCGGCACCATAGGAATTTCAACCTAGATCTAATACCGCTACCAACAAAGTCATTTGATATATTCTTCCAGAAGATAGGAATTTATCGGCGATAATAACCGAACTCGTCAGAATTTCGACCCAGAACGAAACGAATATACAACTGCAAACAGGATTTAAAACAAGATTCAAAATTTCCTTTTTCGCGGATATTTGGCCCAATACATTTTCCATTTGTTGACTTAACAGTACTTTCAGTCCAATAAATCACATACAGTACATCGCATACCATTTTAACTGTGATTCCTATATGGAAAAGCGCGTGTGGAAAAAAAATTTATCTGTCTCGTTTTTTTTTTTTGTTTGCCGGTTAGTCAACCGGATTATTTTAATTAAAAACAAAAACTATTTTGTAAATTTATTGAACTACGCTAGCTTTATTTAGAAATATAAATATCATTTGAAGTTGATGTAGTATTATTAAGAGGTTTAAAGATTCGAAGTTTCATGATAAATGTTAAAGTTTATGCAGCACCTATCATTACAATGTTTTCAAGATTAGAATCGGTCAATTCAATATCGATGTGAAATTGTAGACTATTCTACTCAAAATAGTAAATTGTTTTTATAATTGCCCGATGGAAAACTTGGTCTAATCTCACAACTATGATTTGAAAGTTTGTTATTTGCCAAATAGGCAGTTCAAATTATAAATATTTAATATTAGATCAAACGACCATACCAAAAATCATGTCGAGCCTCACTCGTAAATTTTAGATATATCATTTTAAAATTACAAATAAAGCTATAGTATAAAAGTTCTCTGTGTTTGATGCACCCCTCGTAATCGTGCATTTAGTGAAATAATTTAGAGATTATTATAAGCTTTTAGAGAGTGCATTTAGGGAGGACATACAGTAAAGTCAAGATTGTGATATTGAGTCTTTATGGAATATCCGATTTTCGGCATATCACAGGCCCCCTTTTTTTTAAAAAAAGGCAATCTATCTATTCACAATAGAATTTCGGGTATTATTTTTGGCTATGAACATTTAATTTCGGTTATGACGAATTCCGGTTACCAAGTAAATTTTTGGTTGACCATCAATAACAAAAATAGTAAGGATTTTGCGAATACCCTTACTTGGTCCGTGATTCACTGATTTATTGATTATGTATGTTTATTGTTTGCATAATTGCATAACGTCTCGTGACTATGATGAATCTTTTTTTATCAAATAACGATAAGATAAAACCTGTATTTTTTGAACCTTAAATCTTTAAATCATTTTTTTTTTTGATATTAAAAAATATTACCATCATCATGCATGAATGATAGAAAGATAGTGGAAATTTTAACTTACTATAGTAAAATAAATAAATGAAAATGTGGATTAGATTACCAAATCATGCCTTTTTAATAAATAGATTTTCATATTGTGGAATTTTTTTTTTTACTTCGACTTTCAATTCCTTTTTTTTTATTTTTTAACTGCACACAATATTTAAGACTTGTAAACATCTTTTTGTGATTTTCAAACTGCATATTTTCGATCCATCCTTTGTTTTTATAATCTACGGATCATTGTTTTAAGGAAAAAAAAAAAAAAAGGATTATATAAATATATAAATTTTTTTTTGTTTTTGTTTTTGTTTTTTTTTCTCTCCCAATTTTATTCGCAAACGATTTGTTTTCACCTTTTAGATATTATTATATCATTACCTTCAATTTTGAACTTGTCTTTTTTAAGTCAAATATGTCATATTCATCAAAGTATATCCCTACTTATAAAACTATTTTCGTTGATTCCACCGATGATATTCAATTGGAATTAATATATGATATGGGTGTGAACAAGGTTTGTTGATATTTTAGAAAAAGGAATCCCAAAATCACTTAAAGGACATTCACTTTTAAAAGATGATGCTTTAATGATATTTTGTTTCATTTCTTTCAGATACAACACGTCAATTTGCCGCCTTTATTATTTGTTCATGGATCATATCACGCGGCTTGGTGTTGGGAAAACTTTCTTGGGTGGTTCTCTGGTAGAGGGTTTGATTGTTTTGCCTTAAGGTAAATCAAAATTGAAATCTTTTTTCTGAAAAGGGAAAAAAAAAACAACGAAACTATTGAAATTAATTTCCTAGTTTACGTGGACATGGCGAAAGTACAAAGATAGCGAGTAAAGATTCAGCATGGTCTTTGGAACAATACGTGGAAGATGTATATATTAAACCAATTTCAATTTGCTCTTTTGTAAGTTGTATGGTTTAAAAGAATATTAAATTTTTATCATTAACTTTTAGGTTTCTTCTGTTGTGGAATTTTTATGTGAAAATGGTCTTTCGAAACCAATAATAATCGGGTAAGATCAAAACTCCTCTTTTTTTTTGAAATCAGAAATAACGTCTCTAATATATATATATATATATATTTCTGATTCTTAGCCACGCGATGGGTGGAGCAATATGTCAAAAATATCTAGAAACCTCGTCCGATAAAGTAACTTCATGCGTTTTGCTCTGCTCGATCCCTCCAACCGGTTTGATTTATTCACTTCCAAATTGGTTCACGAGCGTATCACTTACGATGTTATCCGCTTTGATTCTTCAAAATCCTTATTTCTTGATTTCCACTCCCGAACGAGCTCGAAAATCTTACTTTTCTTCAAACGTTCCAAAAGACCTACTCGATGAATATCACTCTAAATTCGAAAGTACTTTTAACAAAAAAGTAAATTTACAGACACTTACAACGTTTATCGACATGAAAAAAATCATGAATCAAAAAAATTTAATGAAATCAATGATTATCATTGGTGGAGAAAGGGATTGTATAATACCGATTAATGTTTTGGATAAATTAGGTAAAAGTTATGGTGGAATTAAGGTTGATATTGTTAGGAATGTTGCTCATGATGTGATGTTGGAAGTCAAGTGGGAAGATGTTGCTACAGTCATCTTGAAAAGGATTCAAGAAAAATTATTTGAACAATTTGCAAATATATATTAAAAAGGTTACACGCAAACGTCAGAATGTTGAATTATTATCTTTTTTTTTTTTTTTTTGTAAGATTAGTTGTATATTAGAACAGCATTTGTATAAATTTCATTCTTCTTTTCTTTTTTTTTTTAAATTTTTTTTTTTGTTTTAAAAAAAGGGATTATATTTTTAGAGGAAATAAAAGTTCAACCCTTTTCAGGTCATAAGCTTATTGTACATAAAATAAAAAAAAATATTAACCACCAAATTTGGAATTCTAATTGAAGAAATCAGCCGTACCTACTAAATCATGCGACATACTTGTTGGCATAATTAGTGCAAGTGATTGTAGAATCCACTTTGGAGCAAATTACAATATATTTATAACTAAATCACATTTTCATTTTCAAAAAAAAACTTGCTTGAAACAATCAATTGGATCTTCACATGTAAGGTCATTGTTCAAAAATTTTTGAAGCTTTTCCAAGCAATGCAACATGCCGAAATTTATTGTACCTGGGTCAGATGATAAGTACCGAATATGTCTATGGGGACCACTCTAAAATAATCGAATCCGATGATGAGCTTTCATTGTTCGCCCTAGAAAGTCGCTCCGAAACCCTGATTTGGAAATACTTTGTAGATTGTAGACATAATTATTCGCCCGATGAAAATTTTTTAAAATAGCCAAGAATTTGACAAGAAAAAAATGGTAAAAAAAAAATCTTAGTACACGAAATCTTGATTGATTCAAAAAGATCATGTTCGGGTACTTTTTGTGCATCCATAAAGTAGGACAAAGAATCTCAAAATTAATTGACTCATCAATCGACTTTATGACTTAAATCGAGTCATTCTCACTCTCAAAAGTACATTTACGTGTAAAAAAAAATAAATTTATAAATACGGACGCATTCATCGTAACCTTTTTTACATTCTTATCATCCTTAAAAGACAATGGAATTTAACAAAGAAAAAACCGATCCATGGTCACCAACAAATTATAAACTTCATGCAAACTTTGTACCAAAGCTGGTACAACATGATCTTCTCACGCTCCTTTCTCCGAAATCACATGAACGAATCTTGGATTTAGGATGTGGAGATGGTGTGCTAACATGTCAAATTCAAGAAATGTGTAAAGAATGTGTTGGAATTGATAAAAGTCAATCCATGATTGAGGAAGCCAGAACAAATGGATGTAAGGACGTAAGGGTGATCGATTGTGAAAAATTGATAGAGTGGATTAATCAAGAAGGCTTTATTGATTATTTTGACGCTGTGTTTTCGAATGCTGGTATGTTAAGAAGAATTCAAAGGTGATGATATATATATTTTTTTTTGTTAAAAAAAAATTTAATTTAAATCTTACAGCACTTCATTGGATGAAGAATCAAGAAGCTGTAATCGAAGGAATCGCAAAGATTCTCAAGCCTGGTGGCAGGTTTGTGGCAGAACTTGGTAGTTCCGGGAATGTACAAAGTAAAATACTTCATGTGTAAATCTAAGGATCATTTTTACTTGGGTCTGATTAGATAATTGAATTTTTTAAAATATTTTTATTTATAAAGTTGTTGAAAAGTCTTTAATTAAGGCTTTAGATATACGCGGTTACAACGGAAAAGAACTTTCACCATGGTAACAAACATAATTCAATTCATTCGATCATTTGTATTTTATCCTTCAATTCAAAATTTTTTTTTTTTTACTCGTAAAAGGTACTTCCCATCACCAGAAGATTACAAACAACTTTTAAACAAATATAAAATTAGCGTCAGCTTTATTTCTAATTTTCCAAGGCCAACAGAATTACCAACTTCACTTGGCGGATGGGTTGAAACTTTTGGATTTTCTTTCCTTGCTCCTTTGAACGATCATGAAAAAGAAATCGTTAAAAGTGAAATCGAAGGGATGTGTAGAGATGATGCATATAATTCCGAAACTGGTAAATGGACGGTAAATTATGAGAGATTGAGAATTGTGGCGCAGTTAAAGGAGTAAAGAATTTATTAAAAATTCTTCAGGATGACAGAGTTGATCTCAAGGGCTCCACAAAATTAAAGTTGTGATTTAATTTTAATATATATTGCATGACAATTTCGGCCTTTTCATTTCATGAACGTGTAACATGATTCGAAGTAAATATATTATTTGTTCTACAATAAAATACAAAAAAAAGTGATCAATAGGCGTACAAATATCACATAACGCATTTCTAACCATTCATAATTCGGGATTGATCGAAATACTGTAAACTTGCATTTTATTTATCATATACGGTAATCTTATAAAGAATTAAATTTTTGCTGTGCAAAAACAATTTTCCTCGTTATCTTAATTAAAAATTTCCAAGAATGGATTAACAAAGTACCGCCCTGATTTAAATTCCTTATTTGAGAGATGCGGGAATTTGTTGAGAGAAAATAAAAAATTAATTTTGTACGCTATGAGTTCAATTTAATTGCTTATTATTCTGTGCGCTTTGCATTCAATTATGCCTCCCTTGGTTTTGCTCGGCCAATATAATTTGTAGGTTTCGTTGATATCAAAAAATATATCATTTTTAAACTAACATTACGATTAGATAGCAATTCTCTTAGCGAATTACATTCTCTAACGAAACCCATCATTTTATTAATTTGATATTTATCTTCTTTTGTACAAGATCATTTAATTTATTTGATAACAAGGATTGGTTTGCGTTAAAAAAAAAAAGATCATTCTTCAAGAGAAAGTCTTACCAATAAAGTAAGATCAAAACATGCAATTTAACCCTCGATTGTTTCACGACTTCCATTTTTAGCTGAGAAGTTTTTTTTTAATATCCGACATAAGGTTCGAGATGTGTATAAATATACCTTTATTCGGCTCAACTTTTGAAATTCAACCACTGTATTTTACAAATTTTTCTTATCTTACTTCCTTTACTCCACACTCTTTTGTGAGCAGGCCAATCCTTTCCTTTCTCCCCCTCCCTACCTTACCATTTTTTTTTATTCACCCTCATTTTCATATTTACCTTAAATATAATAATTAATTTCATATAAAAAAATGAAATTATCACCACTCATCGTTGCTTTCTTAACCATTGCAGCTTTCTCAGATGCTGCCCCATTAGATAAAAGACGATTCTTTCAAGAACATACACCGGCAGCCGAAGCAACTTTCAGAGGAATGAGAGCTCTCGCTGTTGGTACTCCATTCGGTGAACGGCTTGGAGACTTATCCGGTTTAGCTGTCGATAATTTATTGGCCAAAGCCCCAGCTTGCGGACAACAAATCGTTGCTGATGAAGTCGTTGACATTGCCAAAAAAATCGGTACTTTACATTGATTTTTTATCGAATTTTTTTTTTTTATTAATAATTCAACCTAAATAAAATTACTTTTTTATTAATTAAAAGGTGGAAAAAAGAAAGATCAGCT
Source organism: Funneliformis geosporum (assembly GCA_946474995.1). Lineage (NCBI taxonomy): Eukaryota > Fungi > Glomeromycota > Glomeromycetes > Glomerales > Glomeraceae > Funneliformis > Funneliformis geosporum. The sequence continues at coordinate 8,794 of CAMKVN010002629.1, forward strand.
TATCAAAGTTGCTATAGCTTATCGTAAACTTGAACGTAATACACCGCTAAAAGGTCAACCCTCAAACTTCTGTGACAAGAGACCAAGAAATAAGGAACTTCTTGGAGTTGTCCAAGCCCAAGATCCAACTAAAGTTCAGCCGAAACCACCAGCTTTCGTTTCCCCCGGTGAAAAGTTGAACAAAAAACCAACCTTTGGAAATGTAACACCCAAGGTAGAAGAAAAAAAGAAAGTTGTCAAGAAGGGACCCGCTAAATCCAAAAAACAAAAGAAGGCTGTTGCAAAATGCGTAAGAATGTTGAAAATGAAGCACGTTTCACCAGGTCAAAAAAAAAAATGTGAAAAACTCGCAAAAAAACTAATGTGAATCACGTAGAAGTTTCTACATGATCCATTATTTCCTTAATATTCATTACACCCCGAGCCTGCTCATTTAGATTTCCATTCAATACAGTGTAAAGCTCAAATCTTTTTATTGTTTATTTTATATTTGTTTTTTTATTACTTGGAGAAATTAATGTAATAAATTCCGATAGATACAATTATAAATAAATAAAACAAATAACCACCTGAACTAAAAAAATTTTTATTCCAAAATGTGATTTGTCATATGTTTTCATTTTTATACGTGTAAAAATATGTAAAGCATACGAATTAAACGAGATACACTTTTATAAGAAAAGGTTTAAATAAAGTAGTAACTTCTGTTATCTTTCTTGAATTCTTTTGCAGATTGTTCTTTGGCATCTTTTTTATGCTTAGCTGCCTTAAACTCGACTCGGCGATTCGTGATACAGAAGACGTTACGTATCTTTCAAATTTTCGAATTACCGTAGATTTTTAACGCCGATTACTTTGCCACGAAAAAAATTAGAAATTGCCTGTTTATTAAAACAAGTCCCATGCCACGAGCTTTTTTTGTCGGTGATTCGCTCTGTCACGTGACTACTGCGATTATTATTTCCCAGATTTCGAGCTAAGTTGATACTGTATCATCATAGCTGTGATCGTGATAATAATCGCGGTTTAAAATCCTAATCTATAAAAAAAAGAACCAATTTCCATAAAAAAAAAAATCTTTTTTTCGTTGTATAGTATTTGTTTCTTTTTTTTGGTTTTATTTTTTATTATCATATAATTATCTACTATCTATTAATTAACAAAGCAAACACCTAAACGCAAACTGTGCAATTGCGTCCAGAAATTCTTTATCGTATGTCTTTAAGAAACGAAAAAATGACAAAATTGAAAGCGCTTCCGCACCAAATCGGCAGTCACATTACACTGCCAGTCAAAGCTCGGATCTTACGGTATCCATCAGCCAGCTTAGGCTCAGTTCCAGTTTAAGCTCTAGTTATGACTTAAATAACCTGGCACCTGGTTCGAAGTGAACACAGTACAAATATAAATGAAGCCGATGAAAATGAAAAGAATTGGTGGTTGAATAAAGGTTCTTTAGGTTCTCTAGATGTTGATGAGGAAAGGTAAAACTTTAGCATTCACTTATTTCATTTGTTTCATGCTAAAGTTTGATTTATCTTGTCAGATGACCTCTAGTTTTAGCAAGAGATGTAATGTCAGTTTACAAAACGAGTTGAGAAGATTAAGGCCAGGAGGTTTTTTGACTATCGTAACCATTATTGAGTTACCAACTGGCGAACACGAAGCTACAGGCTTCGAATTTTCTCATCTGTTTATGAATGTCTTCAATAATGCAACACCGCAAGATAGTGTTCGTGTCTGGGGTGCAAAAAGTAAGTTCTTTTAAATATTCAAGTTTTGTGTACGTATTTTCCTGAAACTAATTTTATTGCAACCAGGTTTAAAAACCAACCTTACATCAAATGAATATGAAGAGCCAGACGCATGCTTTATACTATATTCTTGACAGTGCCTAAAATTTTGTCGGGTTGCAACTCCTCAGCAGAATCCAAATGCTACAACATTTGATGCAATTGAAGAGGTAGGATTGGTGTGTTTTTACAATTGTTATTCTTTTGCTTGTTTAGCTCACTTTACTTGTCACTTTCAGATTGAGTTCGGATTTGTACATGCCAATGGCAGGGAGAGTTATTTTTGCACTGGTCCTCATAAGAAAGGATTACAATCAATTGGTAATTGAATTTTTACTGGTTGCCCTCCTCTTCCTTCATTTCATGCTGTCATCTCTTCACGACCTTTCCCTCAACCTCAAGTTCCCTATTCACTTAAACACCAGGAGCAGCTATCGACTTATTTGATATTCAACAAGTGATTTTTCCAAATTGAAGTGCAAGAATAATTCTTAATACAAAATTCAAATTTATATATAAATAATAATAATGTTAATATTTTTATTTAATAATATTTCTTTTTTACATAGCAATTTTAGACCTAAACTTTGAATAAATAAAAAATACGTATAGAAGGAATACGATACTTTATTGCATTGTTATATCGAATTCATATATATAATTTATTGCAAATACGTCAATATGTGCTAACTTTTTTCCTCCCGTTACTCCCATTATTTTATTCGTTCCAGGAAAAAGAATACACGAATATTACGAAGTACTATGGTCGAGGTACTAGATATTAAGCTTAGTAACTCTTCAAGGTAACTTCTACCATTCTAAATAAGGATAATTTAAATTAATTAATTTTATGCAAAAATGTAAATAATAAAAAATTGAATATTCAAAACTTTTCAAGTTTCAAGCAAACTTGCGGAACATGCAAAAATTATTACTTATGATATGAATTTTAACGTTTAAACAAAGGTTTTAATATCAAACAACCATTTTCAATCCGAAATATACGTCTTCAATGATCTTTGCAATTCTACGCTCTGTAACAAAACTCTGAAGTACTACCTACAATAATCTTCGCCTCGTAAAAAAAAGGAGACTTGAGGTATTGCAGAAGCGTATTTAATAATTTTATGATGATGGAATTCATAGTAAACCTTATAATGGAAGGATAAAGAATGAATCATTGAATCATTAAATCGATCATATGATTATATTTTTGATTATTATTGTGACATTAAGATTGCAGCATATGAAGGAGCTGGCTTCGATGGAAAATAGCTAGGAAAGTCTATCTTCCTTGACGAGTAGGCTTCATTGATATGTGGAGATTTTGATCGATATTTACAAAAAAAAAAGAAACTACTTCATGAAGGCGAAACTTTAAAGTTGGCACATGTTGAATATTTATGTTCCAAATCCAATTAACGTTGGTGATAATAATTGGGGAACGGTTTCGAAAACCGTTGTTAAGTCCGGAGCATATGTGTAACGAAAAAGACCAATCATGTATCGACTCAATTTTTGAGTGGGGACATCTTGTGTCACCGGTATATGGGAACGTTTCCAGTAAAATCAATTCATGAGGCATAGTAAATCATATGATCAGTAATGTGATTTTACTGGAAACGCTCGCTCCGGACTAATTACCGCAGTGTAATAACTGACCCACATACTGCGGTAAAGATCCTTCTATCACAAAAACCCCTTTCCTTATTGCTTTTATTTTTCGTTCCTAATTTGGGTTGTAAATAAAAATATAACAATAACGATAAAGGTAAAATTGTAATAAAAAAATACTTGAAGTTAACTATAATTCTGTTAATTAAAAATTTGAATATAGAATTAATTTTGAGTGAAAGGTAAAATTATGCTCAATTTTTGTTTAAATTATTAGAAGGTTAGTAAAGAACATTTATAAATTATTTAAATACTAAATTATGGTATAATAATTAATTTCAAAAATTTTCTCATTTATTATTATTAAATCAATAACATTTTAACCTTTAAAAAAATAAACAAATTTAGAATGTAAGCCATTAACTTATATAATTTAAACTTAACTAAATTTATTATTTAAAAAAAAAATTAATAATTAATAATGTAATAGATAATAAGTTATTTTTTATTGATTAGTATTTACAGCTAATTTTATAATTTATAAATCACTAATAAATTGTGACTGAATGCAACTGAATCCATTTTATAATAAAATTACTATTATAGCTAATTTCATAATTCATAGACCATTAATAATTTTTCAGTTACATTCAGTCACAATATTTTATAGTAATTTTATTATAAAATATTTTCAGTCA
>CAMKVN010002630.1:0-12895 GCA_946474995.1 Funneliformis geosporum
AATGATTTTGAAAAATAAATTGCAAAAAATAGAAATAAAAAAAAATTGAGAAAATAAGAATGTTTTTGAAAATTAAATTGTAAAATAAAGAATTATTTAAAAAAGATTAGAAAAGAATAGAAAATTATAAAGAAATTTTAATTTTAAGAAAGGAAAAAACTTCTCTATTTATAAAATAATCAACTAATATAATTAACTAATTTATTAATACAAATAATTTATAATTAAAATTATGCAATTAATTTATTAAATCATTACATCTAACTAAAATTTTATGAATACTCATTATGCCTAAATAAAATTATGCAAATATTATATAAATCATTACATTAATTGATACTTCAAAATAATTATTAAAATTATTATTACGATTTAATAAATCATAATAATTTCAATTATTATATCTAAATAATCCTAAAAGATATAAACAACTATTTTTAATTATTAATAAAAAAACAAAATTTTCCAAATAATATTACTTAATAAAATTTATTTTTTAAAATTACAATTTTAACTAAATAATTCATAAAACTAAAATTTGCAAATAATTATATTAAAAGTCAGCATATTAATTCAATATCTGAATATTCTTACAGATCTGATAATTAAATTTTGCTAATTTAAAATATGGCTTCGTCTGTAAAAAACTGATAACGAATTTATGAAAATCTTATAATATTTGATGGTTTCCTATTAAAAAAGCTTTGATAATTCAACTTATCTACTTTACATACCATTAAAATTTTAATTAATCTTGATTAAACATAAAATTTTTAAATATAAATAGATCATATATTTGTATATTTATAAAATAAAATATTTATAACAAATTTTTTACAATCATAAATTTGCTTCAAGTATTTTTAGTCTAATATGTATTATCATATATTTCAACAATATATTTATGATACTAATTTTTTATCTGAATTACCAATAAACTTTCAAAATAATTCTGAAGTTATGTTAATACATTTACAATCTCAATTACAATCATAACAATTTGTAACATCAATACCAAATCATTCAACTCATATTTATACAACTTCAAATATTTTATCTTCTTTTTCTTATACTCCAAGTATTAAATTTTTAAAATTATTAGAAAATTTTGATTCAACAATTCTAAACCAATTTGCTTGTACAGTATATACCTTTTGTGATTGTCTTATATATCCTGAAAAATCTGAAAAATGCAAATAGATATCATATAAAGAAAATTTTTTATATTCTCTCTTACAAGCATATCTAAAAAAAGACCCTTTATTTTATTAACCTTTTATGTTAAACTTCTAAAACGCATTGCTATATACCCAAACTGTTAAAAATCTACAAATAGATATTCATTATCCTATTTCAAATATAATTTTACATATATCTTTAGAAAATTGAATGTATCTTTTTCCTGTATTTATACATTGTTTTTAGGTAGAAATCCAAGTTATAGTGTTATATATTCAGAATATAAAACACTAGCTGAAACAATGAATTTTTCCAAAAATATGCATTTATTAATACTTTATTCTGAAATAATTAGCGCTTATCTTGAGGATAATACATCAATTTCTTATAATTCCTAGCTAAATAATATAATAATTGATGAAGCAAATTGGCTAAAACAACACAATCCATTTTTAAAAAACTATTCTCATCTTTTAGATTTATTTAATTCACAAACTGCTAATCTCTTTCTAATAGTCACACACTTGTCTGATGATGATTCTGCACCTTCATTTCTACAAAATAATATAATAATTTCTAATACTAATTTTAATATTGAAATTCATGATAAAGTCTATCATTATTTACATTTAATGGTAAGATTCCTTAAAACTTCAAATAATACTTTATTACCTATAACTATTAACAATCCAAACTTAAAAGCCTTATTATTTCCAGATTTATTTCCAGATGGCAAAGGATATTATTATAATATTATTTCTATTTAAATTTTATACGTAAAGTAATATATTTCAAATATATTAAATAAAGAACATTTAATATTAATTCACACTTTAGGCTTTATCATAAATGGTTAGCTTAGTCTTATTTACAATTAGAAAAATTTCATAATCATCAAAATAATCAGCGAATATGGAGACAACAATAAGCAGATAAAATTTATTGTTCACCAATTGCAGTACAACTTATAAAAAATCAAATTATTCAAATAAATTAAAAATATATAAATCAATAACAACTACTATACTTACTTTCATTCGCACAGTTGATTCATATTTTTATGAAAAAGAACTTTATGTAAATACAATGATTTCATCATTTGGATTGCCATTATTATTTATAACACTGATAACCCTAAGCTCAACTGTCAAATGAAAAATAATGATGACTTGATAACAGGAAGTAATACATGTTATTAATCTAAGATTACTATGAAATAAGGTCTATAACAATCAACCTTTATCACAATTAATAATAATTAGACATGTTGAAGGGTTTTGTGTAGATTATTGTGTAGAAAAAAAGGTTCCTTTATTATAGAATTTATATTCTTAAAATTCTTTACGCTTGAATTCTAAACCCTAAACTTGTTACCTGAGTTCTTGAACTCACACTCTGAGTTATCCTTTCATTTGAGCTTCACATTATCTTATTTATACAAAAATACAATTATTTGAAAATCTATATATAACGTTATTATAAAATAAATAATTAATAACAATAAAATAATTAATACATATAATATATAATCCAACTATTATAAATAATAAAACTATGTTAAATATCAAAAATGTTGATAATACTAATAATGTTAATAGAATTAAGAATGTTAATATTTTGCAAATCCTTTTGATGTAGGATATGATTCAGTATTAACACTTACTATGGTTAAAAGTCATTAAAAACATTTACATAAATTTTAAAATCAACCAATAATCATAATACTATTTTAATAAATAGATCATTATATAACATACTGCATTTTATTCATCGCTTTCAACAACTCAAAAAATATATTCTAAAAAATCCAGAACATTCAAACTAGGGTAATGTTAATTCATTATCTTGAAAGAATAGAATTTCAAAATTGTGATACTACACATACTTACAGTATATATTGGTTTACAAAAACTATTCAACAAATGATTAGTGAAAATCATATTAAATCTGATTTGCCAGATCAAGATATAAAACCTGAATTATATGTTAAAGTTAAAGTAAATTAAATACATACATGTAATTCAAAATGTGTAGATTCTGCTGCTTTATAACATACTTGCAAAACAAATTTTCACATTTCTTCTTCTTAATGATATATTATGCTGAAAAAGCAAAATGTTATATTTATAAATATATTAAATCCAAAGACCAATGGGTAGTTCTTTATCATCCTCAAATCTTATTAATTTGGAATGCACATATAAACATACAATATGTAAGATTTTAAAATTAGCATTTTATTTAACAAAATATATAGTAAAATTAGAATTATTACATATTTTTAATATTAAAGAAGGCAATAAATTTAGAGAATACATAATAGTTAGAAGATTAGGCCCAATAGAATTAATATTCTTAATATTAAGTAAAACAATTTGCAATCCTTCATGTATCGTTACCTATCTCACTACAGATCCTTTTACAAGTAGACAAAAAGCTATTTGTCCTATTTCCCTAATTAAAGATGATGAAGATAATTCTTATTAGATTAATTATATTGAGAAATATTTTAACCACCTAATAGAAAATGCATTAAATAACCTAACTTATCCAAAATACTTCAAAATTATGAAATAACAACTACTTAACCAATAACTAAATGCTCAATTTACATTGACAATTTAGGAAATTATGCAATTAAAAGAAAACTTTGAAATTAGTAAGATTTCAATGATTAAAACTATAAGATGTTCAATTATAATTCTATCAAAAACTCTTATTTGAAACCCCATGTAAAAATAAAAAAGAACTAATTAAAAACTTTTCAATATATTGTGATTATTAGTTACATTTTAATTCTAAATTAAATGAAATATACAACAAATTACACAAGATTATTCATAATCTCAACGCTTAAAACTAAATCTTTAATTCAATAAATTATTAAACACATTACTAAATAATTTATAACCTCATATTCCCCATCTGTATTAGACTTAATTAATATATAATTTCATTCCTTATGAATAAATCCTTCAATTATTCCCTAATCTAATACATTAAACCTACTAAATGACCAATTAAATATAATTTCAACTATCCAAAATATCTTAGGTTCAATATAACAAAAAATATGTATCCGTATTTCTTTATAACAGGTTCAACTAAACTGAAAAGTCTTTTATAATTAACTTAATCACAAATGATTTAAAAAATAAAAAATCAAATTATTTATTATTAGTCCCAGCTGGTATAGTAGCAGCAAATATTAAAGGAGAAATAATACATTTATCACTAAGAATTCATAAATTCTCTATTGGTTTCAAATCTTAATATTTTATGATAATGAATATTTTAAAAATTAAAAATATTAATATATTAATTATTGATAAAATTTCAATGGTTTTCGCAAAATTATTTTCATATATTTCTGATATGCTTGCAATTATTAAACAATGTACAATTGCATTTGGAGGATTAAATATCATAGTAATTGGTGACTTAGCTTAATTACCACTAGTAACTGGATCAATCATATACAAATTATTTGAATAGAGCTTATTTTATCTATTGTTTTTAAGACAACCATAAAGACAAAATCAAGATATACAATATTATAATATCTTATAAGAAAGTAGATTAGAAAACATATCTATCAATACATGAAACTTTTTATGTTAAAAAGCAAGGGAATTCAACTATCAAAATCCATTTAACATTATACTTAATATCATAAATATCGTTGGATATAAACAAATTGCTGATTGAATTAATAACACTATATGTAATATGCTACCAGTAAATAAAGATAAATTTTTAATCAGTACTGCAATTGATTTTATTAATAGAGAATGATACAATCCAAATAACTTACAAAATTATTCAAAAAAAATCTAACCTTCCAAATTACCTACATATACAACAAGGTGCTTGTATGATATACCTAAAAAACAATCTAATGGAATGCAATGGTACTTTCAGAATTATAACAGATATAAACTTAGAATCCTTACAAGTAAGAATAGTATTCAGCATAGTAGGCGGAATCATTGATATTTAAATTAAAAAAGAAACTGCAATATTTACAATTGATAGAAAACCATCAAGTAGATGTCAGTTTTCCTTGTAAAATGCATTTGCTTTCACCATACATAAAACACAAGGTCTAACTTTACCAGAAATATCTTTATGCCTTGATCAACAAATATTTTCAGCCGGTTAAGCATATGTTGCATTAAGCCGATGCTCCAACTGGAATAAAGTACATATTGTCTCTTTATATCCTTTCACCTTTATTATAAATGAATTAATGATTAAAGAATACAAACGTCTAGAATTAAAAGCCACAACTCCATTGCCTTTATAGATATTATTCATATCAAAATAATTTCATAAAATATTACTTAATAAAATTCAATGCAAAGACAAAAACATTTTAATGTCAGATTAACATTTAAATATTATAATCAATTTAAAAAAATAATAGTTACTTATTAATTAATAAAATTAATTTTATAACATAAAATTTTGTACAATTTTGTAATAACTTCATATTAAATCAACATAAATTAAACAAAGATTAACTAAAAAAAAATAAAGTTATAAATTATAAATTCAACAATCTTTAAATAATAAAAAAATACCAAATAATTAAATAAACAAATAATATCAATCAAAACATCACAAATCAATCAACTCCAGAATTTCTACTAAGCAGGGGGGACGAAGTCCCCCGTATACCGCTAACTCTAGTTATAAATTAAAAAATTTACATGTTTATAAAAATGGAAAAGATTTACATTTTTCGCAACAAAAAAAAAAATTTTAAAAATACCTTCTGTACCAAATCTAAATTAACTATATCAAGCGTTTGCTAGTCCCATTTTATTTTGTATGATCTAATTATATTATATAATATGAATATTCTTCTGCTTAGAGCGAAGTTCTAAAAGCTGCAATTTCTAGTTTACTATTTTCACCAATACATATTTTGAATTTTAATCTGAATATATTAAAAGTCATTAATTTAATTAGCCAACTGCGACAGGAAACTATGAATTTTTTTGGATAAATCATTAATTTGCTATAAAATACAATTAGTAAAATTGAAGTTATTTATGAAATATATGGACGATAGCTAGAATAGATTCCGAGACATTTTAAGAAAATCGAGATTTTATTGCATTTTAATATTGATGTTTTATTCATTTGCATATTTTTATAATATTTAGATATTAAATTTTTTCCTACTTATATTAAAAACGAAATGTTTATATTTTTTTTATTATATTTTTTTTTAATAAAATCGCACATAATTTTTTTTGAATTCAAAAAAAAATAAAAAATAATAAAAGTTTCTAATTGAAGCAAAATAAAAAATGTCAAATTAATTTTATGTAAACTATTCTTCATCTATTATGTGGAAATTTTTTAATCGCTTTAAAATATAATAAGAGTGAAAAGATGATAGAAATTCTTAGTATTTTTGAAGAAAAGTTTATTATTAAGAAAGAATAAACGGGTCCGTTTAATTGCACAACAGGAGCATTTCGCCGATTAGACATTAAAAACAGCAAGTTATAAACGGGTTGAATAATTTAATCAACGAATGATGTCCACTAAAAGAATTTTCGATAACTGCAAATAAATACCTTTTCGTGAGAATTTGGCTTAGGCCTGAAATTCCCGATACTTTTACAAGTATATGGATAAAGAAAAGTTTATTTTAATATATCATATCATAATTATTTAAATATTTGCATTATACCTTAATTAAAAATTCGTCGCTTAAATTTGATTAGTCATTAAAGCTTTAAAGGGCTACATCATTTCATGATCAGTTCGCTTGTGTTCATGTTGGACTCATATAATAAATCTTCTTATCTAGCTTCAATATAATTGGTAGTCAGGTGACATAGTATACTATAATGGAGCTTGCAGTAGAAAGAAAGGTACGAAACTCCAAAACAAAAATTTTTTTTGAGTTAATATCTATATTATCATACAGCTAAAGCAGATCATGCTTAAAAGCTCTGAGATTTGTTTGTAGTTAGTAATGATTTTTTGAAGTAAAACTTTTCACTTTCATCAATATAAAGGAGGCAAATTTTCAGGCAGCATAGGACTATCCTTCCTATGGTTTATCAAATGAACCATACCAAAACTTTATTTCAATATTTTGTTGCCGTGGGTGCAATTGCCTTTTGATTTCTTTTGTTTACTATGATTATTATCAAACGACTCCGCGCGAAAAAATAATAGGATGTATTTATTTTCATTATAAAATGAATATATATTTGGTTTCCAGGCAAAATTTTAGTTTTATAAATTCTTCCGTGGCAAGATTATAATAAAAAGATCTCAACTTCTAAATTCAATTCCTTATATTTTTTGATAATTTTTTATTAATAAACTATTTATCTAACTGTAGTGAACTATAAAAATTAGTAAATTACTGTAAAAAGTCAATTATTTCATGTAAGCTATTGCAACAAAATTAATACTATTGATAAATCTTTTTAATAATAGCTCTTAAGTTATTAAATAACTGACATTTAGTATGAAATTAAGATATAAAATGAATTATAATACGAAAATTAGCTATTAATTTCAATATTGAATGCATATAAGCTATCAATGCTCAATATTTTGCAAAATAAAGTATATTATAAAAATATATCAAACTCAGCATGATCCAATAAGGCTATGAGATAATAAATCTCATCTTATTTTACTAAAAAATATCATATTTGGCTTATAAAGAAAAAAATTGATTTTTTAGAGTTTCGTATCTTACTACTACAAAGTGTCTATTTTTTATATGAACTTTGAGCTTTTATACAAAAAGAAGTATAATTAAATTACTTTCCAATATGACAATTGGCTTGTGTCTTTACCGAGAATTTACGTCCTTACGAAAGATTTACTCATAGCCGAAAACAAATTATCTGATTCAAAAACAAAATTTATCTTATTTATAATCATATTAAAAAAATACAAGATTAGTATTAATTTAAAATAAACTGTTGGTCAAACGTATGATCCTGAAATAAAGTGTCAGTGAAATGATAATCTGTATTTAGGTTGCATACTTACACTTATAATTTTATCAATCAAATGCATACATTGCAGAAATAACAGTTGGTCACTTTCGAAATTTTTAGTTTTAATAGGAATGTAATTTAACACATTTATGATTAACTGACGTAATTAATTTAATTTCTTTAAAATTCAATGAAAAAGTTTCCTCTGAAATATATATATATATATATATATTTGCATCATAAATTTTTTATCAATTTAAAAGTATCATCATTTTCTGAAAAAAAGGTAGATATGATACTTCAATAAAATCTATCATGCAATATTATTTTACAATTATCACTTTCTTTTTATGATATAATAAAATATTTTGAAAATTTAATAATTATTTGAATTATATTCCTATTTAATAAAATCACCTTTAATAGCCGATCAATCAGAAATCCTTGAATTTTTTAACTCGGAAATACATATGTATAAAAATTAGAAATTTTTTTTTGTTACATTGATCATTCATATGACCTGTGGCTTAGAAATTTTATATGAAATTATCTCTAAAAATTTTTATTTCGCTTGCTTGCTAAATATTCAATTAATAAAAAATCAACATACAAACTACCAATAATTCAAATGAGTGGATTGAAGAATATATTTTAAGAAAAAATGTCAAAAAATACGAATATAATTATTTTAGTAATTTTGAAGTGATTGGTACGGGCAGCTTTGCAAAAGTCTATCGTGCAAATTGGAAAAATTTAAAAATACCTCTCGTGCTAAAATCGTTTCATAACTTTGACAACGCCACTTTTAAAGAAATAGCTCGTGAGGTAATTACAAAATGCAATATTGTATTTCAACCTATTTATTATAAAATAATAAATAAGACAAACTAAAAATTTATATTCATAATAAATTAGCTTGAACATCAAAGAGAAGTTGATTTTCATTGCAATATCATCCGCTTTTTTTTGGGATTACAACACCAAATCAAGGTAAAAAATCTTTAAATAATTAGCTCAATTAAGATATATATAATATAGTATAGACTTACTGTATTTTTAACTCTTTTATATATATTATTAAAACATATTCAAAAATTAGAAAACCAAAATGATCAATTGAAAAAATATTGGTTAATAATGGAATATGCTGATGGCGGTGCACTCAAAAACTATTTAAAGAATAATTTTGATAAACTTGATTGGAAGATAAATACAAAATGGCATTCCAGTTGGCTAGTGCTGTGTCGTGTTTATATGACGAAGGAATTGTACATCGTGATCTGGTAATCTTACATAATATCATATATCTTATTTTGTTTATTATGAATTTTAAATTAATAATTAATTTTTTATAATAGAATTCAGGCAATATATTAATTCATCAAGGTGTAATTAAACTCGCAGATTTTGGCTTATTGAAAAGAATTGAAGCAGTTTCTAATCAGTCAAAACTATTTGGTGTAATTCCATATATTATTTCGTAGACGGAGAGGAAGTGACAATAAATCTACGCTGAATGAAAAAGTGACGTTTATAGTATTGGCGTGCTGTTATGGGAGATATCGAGTGGTCGACCTCCATTTTATGTTGAAGGAGAACCATACGACCTTGATTTAGCTATTGAGATTTCCCAAGGTGTTAGAGAAATTATCATTCCTGGAACGCCAAAAGTTTATGTAAAAATTTATACAGGTAAATATTTTATTACAAATTTAAATTAAATATCATGTATTTGATCATTAAATTGTTTGTATGGTTTTTGGTATGCTGGGACAGCGAGCCTGACAATCGTCCGTCTATGAAAAATGTAGTTGATGAATTAAATACAATTATTACAAAAACAAATAAATTTGAAGATGATCAAATTTATAATGAAGAATCAAACCTTCAGTTGTCAAAACAATACATTGAGAATTATCTCGAATGATTCAATATATAGATCAGATAAATCTTGAAGAATTAGATTCGAATGTTGAAACTACCATTTACGATGATACTATTGATAGTTTAACGATTACGGATCATAATAAGAATGACATATTAAACGCCACAGGAGGGTTGCAAAGATATCGAAAATTACAAGTACTCTGATGTAATAATACTTAGATAATCAGTTTATCAACTTTACCTAACAACTTAACAACACTCTATTGTTATGAAACTCAATTAACCTGCTTACCAACTTTACCAACTCCTTAATAATTCTCTATTATAGTAATGCACAAATAACCAGCTTACCAACATTACCCAACTTCTTAACAATACTCCGCTGTTAATCATACTCAGATAACTGGTCTACCAACTTTTTCAACAACTTAACAACACTCTATTGCTATGAAACTCAAATAACTAGCTTACCAACTTTACCCAATTCCTTAATAATACTCTATTGTAGTAACACACAAATAACCAGCTTACCAACATTACCCAACTTCTTAACAATACTCCGCTGTTAATCATACTCAGATAACTGGTCTACCAACTTTTTCAACAACTTAACAACACTCTATTGCTATGAAACTCAAATAACCAGCTTACCAACTTTACCCAATTCCTTAATAATACTCTATTGTAGTAACACACAAATAACCAGCTTACCAATATTACCCAACTTGTTTGTTATAATACTCCAATACCAACTTTACCCTACTCTTTAACGCAACTTGATTGCTTCAATACTCAAATAACCAGCCTACCAACTTTACCTAACTCTTTAAAAACTCTCTGGTGTTGGGATACACAAATAAATAGTTTGCCAAATTTACCCAATTCCTTAACGGATATCAGACCAGAATCTTTGAAAAATTAATACATTTATGACTATCCTATAAATTACCTTCTACACAACACATTTAAATGTTTGAGTTTCATCTTTATTCTTAAAATAATGTTACAAATTATCAATAAATTGTAAATATCAATTTGTGGCAAAAATTACCATTGAATTAACTTTCAGAGCATTAAATTGTTTTTTAATTTATATGCCATAAAGAAAATTTCGTCAAACTTTCCTTTTTGTCTTGTAAATTATTTTCAAAATTATATGCATTATAATCAAGATTCTATACATCCTGTAATAAATAGATCTTGTGTTACTATCTCTAACAATAAATTAAACTTTAATTTTGCAATCTATTTTTTTTAAAAAAATTTTACCTCAAAATTAAAATTAGATTAAATAATAATAAATGTTTTAACACTGTCGTTAGCTTCTATATAATCTATATTTACAATCCAAAACGTTTAAATGGAAAAGACAATTTCATTTTATCAAAAATAATTAACATAATCAAAACAACGAAAATGGCTATAGCACTTTGAACTGCTGCCCTTAAATTAAAGCAATGTGATTTTTCGATTTTTGTCATGATTAAATTCTGTCGAGTAAAAGTGACTTTTTAGATTTGGCCTACAAAAGAGAAAGCAAGCTTGTGAAAATGATTAGTCACCTAACAAGTGAAAGGAAAATTATACTTGTGGCTTCTCTATTTAAAAAGACTGGATTTCTCAAATAAAATGATTCATGTTAGGATTTTCACATTAAACATTTTAAATTTTAAATTTTTTTTTAATTATTTGTCTTCTCTTTCGAGATCTATATATTTTCAGAATTTTTTTTCTATTTTAAGCTATTAATATATTGATAAATTAATTATAGTTAGTGAATTTATAAATTTTTCACAATGAATATTTCAAAATTATTAGAATTGTTGTGTTGTAAAAATATATTAATATCAGTGATATTTTATAAAGCATTCAAATTAAGCAAATAGCTCGCAAAAACCTAAATTCATTTATATAAAGTGGTGGTCAAAAGAAATGTATCACTTAAATTTAAAGTACAAATTACAGTATCTAGCAAAATGCATTTATATTTATTTAATAGTTGAATCTCAAACAATATTTTAAACCCATTTTTTTGCCTAATTCATAGCGTTAACTTAAATAACCAATGTTCAGTTTAAGGATATGTCTATTTATTTGTTATAATTATAAATTATTTGTCATTTTGTACATGATTTAAAATGACAAATAATAAATGATCAAGGTTTTTTAAGATCATTTAAAGCATATATCATTTAATCATTTGCCTTTACAAAAAATTTTATTATACTAGAATTGAGAATTCTTTAGAGTTTCACTAAATATTTGCGATTCTTTAAGAGTTTCGCAATTTTACCTTCTAACAATAAAGAATTGTTCCAAAGGAATCATAATAGGATTGTTCTAATAGAACAATAAAAGATTATTCTAAAGGAACGATTAAAATCATCATTCTGATAGAGCGATAGAAAAATCATTTTAAAGAAACTATAGAAGGATCATTCCAATAGATAAAATCATTATTCTAGAAAATGATTAAAAATATCATTTCAATAGAACGTGTCATTCTAAAAGAATGATAAAAAGTATCATTCGTATAGTATGATAATTCTATTAGAACGATCTATCTGAATAGTACATTTTATCATTTTATTATTCTATTATTTTAATCGTTTCTTTAGAATGAATATGATATATAAATCACTTGTATAAATATCTTTTATTTACATTTTAATCATAAGTTTGACAAGAATTCCGTAACCAAGCCATAGGAAGAGAAATAATTATGTAAAGAAGGACTTTTCGCCTTAGATTTTAGATCGTTCTATTCACATTACAGAGCGCCGGCAGAGGTAGTAATAGTTGCATTTATTTTTATTTACCATTTTTATATAATAAATTTATTTCTC